>SNQJ01S0010257.1:17778-35418 GCA_010110895.2 Picea sitchensis | reverse complement strand
ATGTACTTCATCCATTTCTCTTAGTTCCATTCAATAGTTAGATCTAGGGAAAGAGTAGTATTCTGTCACGTTTTGTTCCAGATCCAGGTGGATCTTGGGGAGATTGGTTAGTGTCCGCACCTACGAATTTATCCATAACAGCTATAAATGGGCCATATCCAAGCTGTGGAAGAGGGGAGACGAATTCAAATTTGAGAGAAAAGTTGCTCAGGAGAAATTATTCACTTCATATTGAGTCTACATCCCTTTGTCCTTTTAAGTCTGAACACATTGTTCATCCCCCAAGATCTTCCCTATTTGATGGAGAAGCTCATTGTCTCTCTTATATGAGCTTGCCTTTGATGGAGGATTGAAGTGGTGGAGGCCCAGCTGGAAGGGACTTAGTTTCTCGGTTCTGAATGTGCCAACATGGAATTTTCTCATTCATACACTTATGTTGATTACATTTTAATAGAAATACTCTTTTCTCATCTAATTAATGTCTTCAAAAGATCTAAATTGTTATTCCATGGGCGTATTTTTTATGAATATTGATGGATTATGTTATTATATGTTATAACTTTATATATTATCACCATATGCTTGTGTATCTTGGTTGTTGAGGACAAGTTGTAGGTGTATAGCTTTGAGTCAAGTGTTGAACGATGGACCTCATCGAATGTCTGGACGAGGTAGGCTCTTTATATTGTCTTATTAACATGTTTGTTTATATATCATACTTGATATTAGATTTGATTTATGTAGTCATTTCCTTCTTTTGTGGTTTATCCCATGCCATAGAGTGATTTTCTTCGTAACATCATAAAATAAGTCAAGACATTCATCAACCTATTATATCTGCGCAAACTTAGCATTATGATCCATCGGGTGGGTAATGGTCTAGGCCTCTTGATCCATTTGATTGATCTATGCCCTGAGGTCCTCTACTGACTTATTGCGGCATTCTAACAATCCAAACCATTCATTCACCAACTATAAATGTTGGCTTCCCTCACTAGCGTGCTTATGCAAATATGAGAAAACATTATCTCCCTCTTCAACCACCATGGTGATATTTTCCAACATTTCTTTCAGATGCTCTTATTCCTTAATCCGGATGGCATCCCACTGGTGTTGGAGATCTTCAATTTTCCCTACTAGTTGCATCCATGCATCTGCTACAAGATCGAACCTGTCAACTAGCACAACTGGGCCAATGTCCTCCATGAGGTTAGGTTCCATCTAATGAAAAGTAGGCCATAATTGGATGAATGTTTCAGACATAACCCTGACAGTAGACTCAAATTGTACCCATAAGATTTGTGCAATTTCCACACTTGTAGTGGCAGTATGTACAACCTCTTGCAACTGTTTTGCTTTCTCTATGAGCTCTTGATTATTGCGCTCAACTATTGTGATTCTTAGCTCTATATGGTCAGTGGAAGCCCTGATTAGCTGCAATATATGAGCTGTAGCTAGGGTGGACAGTTCTCCACTAGTATAAGAGGGATCCAAAGATGGTCGTGAAGAAAGTGGCCAACTGCTTGTGATAAAGTGCTCTGAAAATCTTAGGGTACCAACACCCTATGGTGTAGGTGAGTGCACTCTAAGGCTTAGTGAAGGCCAGTCTGCGACATCTAGTGGAAGAATTGCAATCACCTCTAGTTGATCCAAACAGAGCTCCAATATATCACTATGTTGTTGAAGGTCATGTAGTAGAGGCACAATTTTCTCTTTTATAGAAGTAGTGCTATGTGCAGACTGAGTATCGTCTTTCCATCGAGATGGTCTTGTGGAGGGTTCTCATCCACCAGAATATGAGTGTCAGGTCCTGTTTCTAGTTGTGGATGAGTGATAGTCTCGAGAGTTGTGTGTTGGGGGAATATAACTTTTAGGATCTGTGGAGAATTGGAGGGGAATGGGCTAGTAGTTGTGGTGATATGAGCAGTAGGGTCTGGAAAAATTGTGTCAAATCAGTGATGGACTAGGGATACTAGAGGCGTGTGTGCGACAGTGGTGGTCCCACCATTTTTCATAGGGGTGGATTCCTCAATGATAATGGAATATCGAAGTTGCATGAGAGGTTCATCAAGGGTATGGATGATGGGGGGTGTGGAGGGTGAAGTGAATGAGGTGTAAAGTCAAGTGTCCATCGAGGGTGGAGTGTTATGCTATTGAGGGGGGATGGTTTGTGATGGAAGTGGAGTGGCGTGAGATTGAGGTGGGATGGAGGAAAGTGGGGTGGCCTTAGTGATGACAATATCATTGGGTGATTGGGATGGGGATTCAATATAAAACTTCTTTTGAGGGAAAACTGAAGACAAAACCTCCCAAATTACTTACCTGAGATCGCTGCATCCTCAGGAATAGATGAAAAGGGAATATAAATTATTCCACTTGGAAACGATTCCTCTTCACCTCCATATAAATATTCCTTTGAGATGGACGATGTCTTTGTTCTTTTAATCATGCTAGGGCTTGCATCTGATGTCGTCTAGGATGGAACTTTGTGCAGTTGCGGGTATCGCATAAGAGACACCCATATTCTTCTTTTCAATAGTGACCCTAGGCCAGGAGGTGACTTCCTTATCGAGTGAAACCTCATCCAAGTAAAAGGGTAATGAATTCATGTGAAAAAGAGACAAATCATCCCCTAGAGGTTGCACAAATGTGTGATCTCGGTTCATCTTGAACCATATATTGTGGGTATTCCTATTGAGTATTTCCCTTGGGATCTGTCGTCACTCGGTTGTGGCAATGAGATCATCATACCACTGTGTGAAGGCATCATTGTGGGAGGCCTTATTGGTCGATGCAGGTAAAACATTCCATGGGTTAAACAACTTGGTGATAAGACCCTCGACATTGTAAGAAATAATGTGCCCCCTCAGTGACTGCCACTTCCACATGGAGAAGGAGATGGGAAAGTAGTCATAGATGAAATAATCAACTTAGTCATGTACATATGCACAAGACTGGAATAACTCAGTGAGCATGTACTTAGACCAGTTCATAGGTGCGCCATTCTTTCTGAATTCTGCCACTGCAATGACATCCATTGTACACTCACCCTTTGTGTACTTACACATTACCTTCCCCACAATCAGGGAGCAAGCCATGCATACATGTTCTTCATTAATCGATGTAATGTGTGCTCCTCGACCTCTATGACATGTTCCATATTTTTCATATAGTCTCAGTTCCCCCTTTTTCTTACCATGATTCCCAGAGCGTTGGAATCCTTTCGTGACATCCTAGCCTTGCATGCAAAATCCAATGAGCATATGTATGTCCTTGCTGGACATTTGGGATGAACTAGGTTTTGATCTCAATAGGTTTCCAACAAAACCCTCAAACTATTGGCCCTCTTGGTAATCCAGAAGGCAACGCTGTGCACGGAGTGCACAACGCAGTCTCACTCGAGATAGCTTTATGGAGGATTTCAATACTTAGGTGTTTGTAGTCAAGGAAGGGAGTGGGACTGTATTTGGATCCTTTTCTTGATGCATTAAAATTATTATTCATTTATCTAAATCTAGTGTTCATTCATTCATCTAACTATGTATGCATGTTGTCATAATCAACTTAACCATTCATTTTGCAGCTGATAAGTAACATAATAGTAAAACAATCATTCATGACACATAACACAATATATTTACCATGGTTCACCCCCTCCGGGGCTATGTCCACAAAGATTTGTCTCTTCTGCTCTTTTATTTATCTTTCTGCAAAATCTGTGTTGCGTGCATTATATTCTTCAGGATTACAATAAAAAAAGAGGGTAAGTACCCTCTGTGAGACAGACTAGATCACACCAGGCTTCACAACCTATGACCTAACCCTCAAAAGTTAACTTATTCAGACCAACACTATATCTCCTTGACTAATCAGCCAATTATTTAAATAAATATCTTTGATTAACTATGTATAAAAAAACTGATTTTAAAAAGTTAAATAATTTTTTTCTTAATTACTAAATCACAATTTAACAAATATAACTTCTAAAATTTACAAATTGAATTAAAATAATCTATACACCTTTTCCCTATTTTCAAGTTATTTTCTTTATTGTTATAGAGTTTTCTAAAAAAAAAAATAATAAATATCATGGATGATTGTAACATGCTCCTACTGCTTTTTGGTAAATATATATATTACAATATAATCATTAAAAATAGTTTGTTCAATATCACAATTTAACAAATATAGCTTCTAAAATTTACAAATTGAATTGAAAGAATCTATAGACTTTTTCCCTATTTTCCAAGTTATTTTCATAGAGTTTTAAAAAAAAAATAATAAATATCATGGATGGTTGTAACATGCTCTTACTTCTAAAATTTACAAATTGAATTGAAAGAATCTATACACTTTTCCAAGTTATTTTCCATATTGGTATAGAGTTTTCTTTAAAAAAAAAAAAAAAAATATCATGGATGGTTGTAACATGTTATTATTTTTTGGTAAATGTATATATTACAATAATTTTCCTTATTATTATAAAGTTTTCTTAAATAAATAAATAAATATCATGGATAGTTGGTTGTAACATGTTATTAGTTTTTGTAAATGTATATATTACAATATAATTATTAAAAATTTAATAGTTGGTTGAATAATTAGATATGATAATTGTTAAAATTGAATTTTACATAGTCATTTTTAAAGCTATTTATAATCAAATCATGTGTTTTTTAATAATGTTTAATCTTAATCTTATATATAAAATTAAATAGTGTTTTTTAATAATGTTTAATCTTAATCTTATATATAAAATTATTTCTAATTATAATTCTTCATATTTTAATTTTTCATATATAATCTAAGTTGATTTAATGATGAAAAATATATATTTTTTCGCCGGGAATTATTGAAGAATCATTCATCGAGTTCATCTAGATCTTCCTTAAACCCAGCTACAACTCTGCCAAGAAATACATAGGACTCATATTAGACTCACTCCCTACTCATATTAGACTTACTCCCTTTATCAATTAGTCATTTCCGACTGATCTGGACATGAAT
This sequence comes from Picea sitchensis, assembly GCA_010110895.2. NCBI lineage: Eukaryota > Viridiplantae > Streptophyta > Pinopsida > Pinales > Pinaceae > Picea > Picea sitchensis. Next base: position 30,411 of record SNQJ01S0010257.1, on the reverse strand, counting down.
AACAATAATTCGACCAACCGATCTCACAATTGAAGATAGAGAAATAAAGTATGCATACCTCTATAAATTTTAACAATCAAATCGTTTAAAAACCTATTTTATTTTTTTTAATATTTTTTAAATTTTAAATTATCTTGTTTATTAATAAAATAAATCTTTTTAATAAAATCATTTTTTTATTAAATAAACATATTAAAAAATTTCTAATATCAAATTTAATATTTTCAATTTAAAACTTATTAAGTATTAAAATAATAGCATGTATTATTTAATTGGTTAAGAATAATATAGTGAGATAAAAAAAAAAATGATAAACCATTATCACGCTCCTAATAAAGTTGAAAATATTATCGTTTATGTACTTATAGGGTATAAATTACAGGTATAAATTACTAACTAATAAAATGACAATTTCTTCTCTAAGTTGCGGAAGTATATAATTTGGATTTCAGTGTTTTTTTATGGTTATTTTTTTAATTAAAATATTATAATGATATTTAAAAAATAAATAATAATAATTAGGTTTAATGATTAAGAATATGTGTTTTTTTTTTAAAAGTGATAAATTTAAATTCAAAAAAGATAGAATATATATATATATTTCCCTATTAAATCTCTTCTTCTAAAAAAGAAATTTCTTATTTCACAAATAAAAAGATTTCATTTACTAATTTAATATTTGACTTCAGAATTATTAATATATATAAGAAATATTATCATTACAACATTATATTTAAAAACATAAAAAATGATTTTAATTTTATTAATAAATATGATATAAATATAAACATCATGCAATTTTAAAATAAGGTAAAAAAAAATTATTGTTACCTTCTTATGATATGCAATGATAGAAACACTTTGAAATTATATCAATCAATTTCTTTCTCTTTTTATTATGCTACAATATTGTAGCCATATCATCCTTTTTATCTTCTTCCTTATATTTTAGGTTTTCTTCTATATATTTTTAAGAAAATTCTATTTATTTTTATTTAGATACTTTATCAAAAGAATGTTCACATCTTTCCTTAATTATATAATATTATTAAGTTTAATTATATAATATTATTAAAGAGAGTTATAATTCATGATCAATTCAATATTTTCCATTGCATACATATAATTTTTTTTATTTTTATTTAAATACTTTACCAAAAGAATGTTCACATCTTTCCTTAATTATATAATATTATTAGGAAAGTCTTGGTTCATGGTCAATTCAATATTTTCTACCTTCATACATATTCTAATTATGAAATACTTGGGATTGTATCAATTTCACTCTCTTTATATTATGATATAGCTATATCATCTTTATTATCTTTTTCCTTTATTTTGAGTTTTCATCTATATCATTTTCCTTGAAAAAAAAATATTTATTTTTTACTTAGCTATTCTATAAACGGAACCTATCATCATCTTCCCATTTTCTTAATTATACATTATTATCAGGGAACCCTTAGTTCATGGTCAATTCAATGTTTTTCATCTATATACATATTGCCATTGTGGAAAATGTCACTCTACATATCTATATATGGGGGTTATTGTTTTGGATTTCATATTCATTATGCACAAGATTGCCATGTCCTTAGTTTTTCTCATCTCAAAAACAATATTAATTAGGCTTGCATCATCTTGGATCATCAAATACATGTGTATCTAATTTTTGACATTGTATCAAAAACCATCATCTTGGTTCTTAGCACTACAATAAAAACACCTTCGTGTGGAACTTTCCTCCTAAAAATTCTCCTTTCTTTGTTTATAGCAGAGGTGGGTGGATGAAGGTTTTAACAAATAGTTTTTTAGTTGGTTCACTTAAATCATATTAGGTTCTCTGATGTGCTCACATATATAGTGCACTAGTGTGTTCTTGGAATACATGCACTAGAAGTCGTTATTACTATTCCATAATAGAATATGTGTTTCAATCAATTCTAAACATACTCTAACTAGTGTGTCTTAAAATTATTAGTGCACTAGTGTGTCACTATATAAAATGCTCCAAATGAGGTTTAGACATTTCTTATACAATATATTTTTTTTATTTAAACAAATTAAAATAAATTATTGGTGTGCTCTCATAGAAGAAGCATCGATGCATTACCTCTATAGGAACACTTGAGGTCATTTTATAATTTTGCAATAAAACTCTTGCTCATGCATCTTTAAAGAATAAATGCACCAGTGTATAAGTACATGAAAGAAGCATCGATGCATTACCTCTATAGGAACACTTGAGGTCATTTTATAATTTTGCAATAAAACTCTTGCTCATGCATCTTTAAAGAATAAGTTCACCAGTGTATAAGTACATGAGATGCAGTGAATAAGGTTGAGGAATTTTTTAATACTATATCAACTTTATTTTAAAAATTACAAAAACTCATTGGTGCCTTGTATAACTAATGCAATAATGAGTTTCCATTATTGGTGCACCAACAAAACAATTTCCAATTGGTGCATTTCTAAACCTAAATGCATCAGTGTGTCCTTGTATAAGGTGCACCAAATAAGATTTATCCATTTTGTTATACAATATCATTTTTAACTTAAATAAACTTATTAGTGTGCTCCAATATAAGGTGCATAGACACATTTTCATTATTGGTGTAACATAAAACATAACCTAGCCAATGCATTTTTTTACCCTAAGTGCATTGGTAATTCTATATGTAAGAATCATTCATTAAATTTTATACATTTTGTTACAAAATATTGTTTTTATTCAAACACATTACAAAAACTAAATGGTGTGCTTAATAATTTTTACATGCATTGGTGTGTAACAACAAATGGTGTATTGATTTATAACTCTTTAAAAACCTAGTGGTGCACCTTGGGCATAAGATTGCACTGATGTGTTTTAATATCAAGAAGATCGAGATAGGATAAAATTTTAAAAATTACCAAATTGTAATTTCATTTTTACATTAATTTAGTGCTTCAAACCATACAAACATTGATGCCCAACATCTTTGTATGAAAACCCCATTGTTGATGCTATTATGTTTCTAGATTCCTCGATTCCTTCGCTTTGTTGGTTGATTTATTATTTTTTTTTTTAATTTGAAAAATGATACCGTATTCTTATTCTTTATCTACATGGAAACTATTCCTCCTTTGTAGGGAAGAGACTATGTAAATTGTTTTTTATCTCTTCATTTACATTTTTATTAGTTTAAAATTTAGAATTTTTATATGATTCACTTTTTTGTTTTTTATTTTAAATTTCCATGTTGTACATTCAATCCATTCATTTCAGATTGAACTATGCATGGTATATTTTTTACATGGTATACTTTTTATTTATAGGATGCACTATTAGTTGTGCATCTGGTAAAGTAGAGTGTTCTAGGAAAACCCAAACAATTAAAAAAATCCACTTGTTTTGGTGCTCTTTAAATTATTAGGAGTCACCATTGGTGATGCTCCTATATATTATGTGCATCATTAAGATCGATTTTAGATTTAAAATTTTCACGTTCTTGTAGGTGCTCTGTGCATCATTAAGATCGATTTTAGATTTAAAATTTTCACGTTCTTATAGGTGCTCTAGGAAGTGTATAGAGGCATTATTCTCAGTGCCTCCATACATATCAAGCACACTATAAATGGCCTTTAAAATATAAATTTTCCCACACTTTTGGTGTTGCTGACACCATTATTGGTGCTCTTGTACATCAAAAGCACACTTTTCAAGACAAAGGATAAATATAATTCTTGCACTTTGTCATTGCTATAAAAAAAAATAGGAGACACGATTTGATTCTCCAATGTATTGTAAGCACATTGTTGAGTGCATTGTTATATTTATAAATTTATTGCATTTTTTTGTGTGCTCATGAACATAATGAGTCACTGTCACTAGTGATTAGTTAAATCATAATTGTGCTTGTAATAAAAAATAAGATAAACTTTCTTAGCTTGTCAGTGTGTTTGATAATGTATGTACAAATGTACCATTGATGGTGCATCCAAGCATACAAGGAACACCAACGTGGTTTTGGTGCCCTTGTATATATGGCGCACCAATTACTAATTATAGTTAAAAACACCTTAACGATTTTATTGGTGCAAAAACAAAACAATGTTTAACGCATATTACAAATAGCAATTTAGTATATATTATTTATGTTGTGTGTATGTGCTTAATGAATTTTGTGCTTGAATCAAAGATGGAAAAAATGAAAGTAGAAACAATGAGTCAACATGTATAACTTCGTACATGAGTGAGATCTCAAAGATCTCAAAGAGAGGGAGAGGGATATGTACCCTTGCTTTATTAGAACATAGTTTCATGTTTTTTTTTTAGGAAGGTTGTCCTATTCAAGTTTTATGAGGAGGCTACATCTCTCAAGGGGAAAAAAGTGTTTGATGACATATTTGATTCATTGTTGGGATCATGACAAGAAGGTATTCAAGGATGATCCCAATCCATGTTACTATCCGACAAAGGAGGATATTTATTTCATTATTGGGTTTTCCAGGAGAGGGGAGGATTTTCCCTAGTTCCCCAATTTTCCACCTAGCATTGTGCAAGAGATTCATTTGGTATATTCACATATATATATGTTTTTGCAACTATCATTAACCCTAGTATTTTTTAGGTTTCTAGTGATCAATTGTGATTACATTCACTGTGTTAGTACTGATTTTGTACTAGCCAGTAACATGCATCATGATTGAGATTAAGGAGGGAGAATTCGAGAGAAAATGAGACTATAGAGCTCCCACATCAAGGAAGCAAAGAGTTTAATCGGGCTCCAAGATATTTACAACTAACAAAAAACCAAGCGCTAAGGGCCCGCGACTCATTCCCAGGCGTCAGTGCTTATCGAGAGCACAAAAGGTGCTTAGCTCACCTAGATCAAGTTCAAGTCCTTCTCCTAGAGGGAACCTTTCGATATAAACATGGATTAATGAGAGAGCACGAGAAAAGGTGCGGGCCCGATCATCCGATGACTAGAAGCGATCCTTATCAATGGTGGATGATGCATGTCGCATCGGAAATGAGTCTAGGAGGTTCATGCTACATTGAGGTGCAACAATGGTTTTAGGTTTCTACGTGTCAAAGAGAAAAAGGTGTCACATGATAAAGCATGATAAAGGAAACCACTCCCTTGGGGTCATGACGGTGGTATTCCAATCTCACCTAGATTTCACATCATCCAAATCACCTCCAATCTAATCAACCATTTAATGCCACCTAGAGTCAACAAAGTATTCCACTGTGACATCAAGAAAAGTGATGAGGACATGACAAGATAACGAATCACTCTCTCTAATATGTTAGCAATCGCCACATGTAATGGAAGGACCCAATAACACTCAAGCTATGATACAATCCCAGGATGCTTATATGATTGGACCTCTAGGGACACATCAACACCTACATGTATGAATGTCAAGCCACCACATTCCCACATATTCATGTTGATGTCAGCATGACGTCAGTCAAGTTTCAAACATTTTTCCAGTTTTAGAAAGGTCCAAGCAATGGGAAAAGAAGCGCATGTGGAAACAAAGACATGCATGATAATTATTCAAGTGACTGGAAGGATGCCATGCCAAGATTGGCAAATCAGTTAGGAAAGACATGACTTATAACAAGATAGATAGCTTCTTGTCTTCGTATTTTTGCTCATTATTATCCCAGTGCCTACATCTATCAAAAATTAGTAATCATCACCTTGACATGTACATTTGTGCGTGATTGGGATATTTATGAATCATACTAAGCATACCAAATCATTTCCCCTCATAAGCTGTCTGTGCAAACACTTGTCAGTATTTTATAAGAAGAATTTCGAATGAATCAAATTCCACCAATCTATGAATATCATGAGTCCTAAGAAGGAGTTACTCAGATGACGAGTGTTTCTAATGATGATCCACTTGTATTAACCCTCTTCCCAAGAGTTGGTTGTGAACCACTTTGGCTATGGGTGTGGAGAGAGTGTTTTCTTTATTTCATCCTTTCAAGGACACCATTATCTGGTATCATTAGCATGATCTTAAATTTGAAGGGGAATTCAGGAGTCCACTCTCAAGCGTATCAACCAATCTCATAAGCTCACTTAAGAATCTTGAAGCAGAGGATACAATGAGCTCACCAATTGTATATGATATTATTGAGACCTGTTAGTTGGAAGGACAAGTGTAGTGCATCATCCTAATAGCCAAGGTAAAGGGCCCACAACATAATGATGGGAATCAATTGAGCCACTAAGAGGGACCTAAATGAAGTCTCAATTGGATGAGGAGAACACACCCAACAACAATATCAACAGGTATCGTATGGAAATCAAAGTCAATTTCTTCGCATTAAAATATGGTAAAATCAATCGGAAAGCTAAAACCAGTTAGAATGTCAGAGGCGGTATCAATATTTTGACAACTAGAATCAAATTTTCAAGAATAAGTATTGGTATGAGTAAGGGGTTTCTTCTCAAGAAAATGCAGCTATAAATCAATAAGAAAAGTTCATTTTTAGGGTTGGAACTTTGGGGAATTTAAGAGTATCTTATACCCAAGCTATTTGATCAAAGATCCCTTCAGACACAAACCTTTTTCAGGGTTGCAGGATACACAAGATTCATCCCTTGCTTTATTCTTTAGTATGTGCTTCTTTTTGTGTGTGTGTTCTTGTAAAAACACCATCCCTATCATTCCATGGCTTCTTGTATTAGATCCCCATTAATAAAAGCTCGAGCAATATGTTTTATGACATGTATAGTGTGACTATGTGTTATTTATATTATGATGTTGAAGTGATTTCCTCTAAATGTATGACCACTTCATGCCATTTTTTCATGTGTTAAATGGTGTGTGGAGGGTACCTCCGTGGATTTAAGTATATGATTTTTTTTTACTTTTTGATGCATATTTTAATGATCTGATATATTTGTCAAGATTATTGAGTTCTTAATTTCTCATCACATCATTCTATCCATAGACTCTGAGATTCACCATAGAGCTTCCTCACATGTCTATCTCGTATTTCTCCCAATACTGCCTTATCAAACTTAAATAAAATTGTATGAAGCACTCATGGACATATTCATATTTGTGTTGAATGCCTTGATATTGGTTCTGATATTGTTTGAGGGTCAAGAGTTCTATAAGAGAGAGAGAAGTGTACCCAATTTTTTTCATAAATATTGTTGTATATCAACATGTATTTAATATCTATCCTAAGTATTATCCCCTAGGATGTCTCAACATAGTCCCATTTACATCCTAGAACATCTCTAGGGATGACACATTGAATGTAGAGGAGGTTAGGTGTCTATTTCTTATGGTCACGACATTGGCACACTATACCTTTGGTGGAAAGAACATTAGTTTCCTTTTCATGCACTATGTAGACGATTTATTTGATAGGCCTCATCATCATTTATTTCATAGTTGTCTTCTCAAGACCATTTAAAAGTTGCTTATTTCCTTCTCTCACTAAATTCACCCATTCAAGTTATGCACATCAAGCCACTAAATGCCTTATTTTTATCAAGAAGTACATTTGTGATTTTTATTTGTTGAAACATATACTTATTACATTATGAATAATAGAACATATGGTCATTTGGTTATATATTTTTATAGATATTAACTTTACATATAAGAGCTCATCGTTTTGCTTACACCATTTAGTTTAGATATTTTTCTTTAAAAAATGGAAGAAATGGTTATGAAAAATATTTATGTTCATGAGTATATTGTTAGGGTCCTACCCTAACCACCCTACTTTGGGAAACATAGTAGTTAGTTGGTTATTGTATGCGGTCGTACTCTTTGAATGAGGCCAATTGATAGTAATAGTTAGTTACCCTAATCTCCCTATTTTGGGTGACATAGTAGTTAGTTATTGTATGCATCCATACTCTTCGAATAAGGCCAACATATAGTAATAGTTAGTTATTCATTGTAAAGAGGGTCCAATTTATAAGTCCCACTAGGTAGTTGGTACCCAATTATGATAGGAACACATGTAGTTAGGGTTTTTTCTATCTAAAATCTATTTAAAGAGATAGGAGGGAATCAAATTTCTTGTCTTGTCTCATGTATTTGGACCTCTAGTTAGTGGAAGGTCACCCCAACTTAAGATGTAAATGAACATTTCATTATCCTTTTAATTATTAATATTTGAGGATGTCTTTGTAGTTTCTATTTTATTGTATCATATTATTGGTTAATTTGCAATTAGATTCTCTGTATGTCTAGTTGCATTTCATTGTTCATGGGTTGGAACACCACAAGTGGTATTAAAACTCTTTCCTGAGCCAACATGCCTTTGAGTTTTAGTAGAATTTGTTTTTAGATTAGAGATGTGTTCTATATTTAAATAACAAGTGATTTTTCGTTAGGTAGATCAAACCCTAACCCATGGAAACCCTAACATTTGTAGTCTACCAGTGAAAGTCCTACTTCTTTTCACCTAAGGGGAGTTTTAATATTTTTCCATCATGGTGATATTTTGTCTTCTGTGATATCATGGTTAAAACTCACAACATGGCCCACTCCAAAAACCAAGAACATGTCATACCATATTAGGAGCAATCCTCTTAGAGCACATCACTACAATAAATAGTGACCACCCTTGAAACTACATTTTGACATGTGCAAGAAGCAGTGACAAAAATAATCAACAACTTGAAAGTATTAGCAACATGTGTGGGTCATTTTGTAAGAAAACCACATATTTACCCAACCAAAGAGGAATTCACACCCTCAAAGTTACAAGACACACCCATGTTTCACAATAATCAACTCCAAGTTCACAATTTTGGGCTCCATTTTCCAAAGGTGGACATGAAAAAGTTTGATGGTCCAGATCCTTTAGGGTGGGTTACCTAAATGTAACACTATTTATCTCTCTATGGAATTATGGATGACCTACACAAAACACATGTTGGGTGCTTATAGTTGGATGGTGAAAGCTAGTAGTGGTGGCAATGGTATAGGATTATAAAGGATACATTGCATCGACCCAGTTTTTTCAAATACTTTCTGCTCATTTTGAGTAGGATACTCACCATTTGAGATGTCTGACAAAGTTACGCCAAACATGTACAATTATGGAATATATCACAACATATGAGCAATTGGTTATCTGCATATAGGGACACTCTGATTTATTTTTTAAAGAATGTTTCATCAGTGGTATCAAGGATGCAATTAAAGTACATGTCATGATGCAACGTCCACAAACATGATTGGAATCTTGTGACAAATACAAAGAAGATAAGATAGTGATCAATGCACAACTCAAGAGACCTTTATTCAAAACTTTCCCTAACCCCACGATGGCAACTACTCCTAGTCCCTCTAGCTTATAGTTGGTTTGCATCCAGACGTTATCTCCAAAAGATATGGAAGAATGACAATGCCTCCATCTTTGCTATAGATGTTGTGAACTACATTTCAAAGGGAACAAATGCAAATAGTAGAAATGATTTCAAATAGAGTTTTCTCCACATAACTACTCATAGGAAATTGCATTGGACACCACATTTGAACAAGCTTTGGAATACACCAACCCCTCCATGGAATAGTAATCCCACTTGTAGGATCCTCTCGAGGAACCACATATTTCTCTCCATTCCCTCTATGGTTTCTCGACACCAAAAACCATGAAATTAATTGGCTACAACAAGCACCACAAAGTGATTATTTTGATTGACAGTTGTAGCACACAATTTTATCCATAGGAGAGTGTCACAAGACACCCATTGTTATCTATGCTCCATATCTATTTTTCAATTTAGGATTTCTAATGGTGGTATGATGAAATGTGAGGGAATATGTGAAAATATGAAACTACAAATAGGTTGTAATATACTAGATATAAAAAGTATGCAGAACATAAACAAAATGCGAGAAATGGCAGAATAACAGTAATATAACCAACATAATCTCCACAATAGCACATAAATGATATAAGAACAACAATAGAAATAACACTTTGATTCAGAAAGAAATGTTCACAGGCCTCTTTGAGGGGGCAGCCTCCAGTGAAGCAGTGCTCTATTACAATAATCTCCAAGCTAGGGTTTTCATACCCTCGACCCTTATTTATACTAAATATGTCTATCAAGAGAAGCATCTAGAGGAAGATCCTTCTAGAAGAGGAAGATCCTTCTAGAAGAGGAAGCTTCTATTAGGTATTCTTACATCCGCCTTATTCTATTTTATTGAAAGGGATTATTAATATTGACCTTTATTACATCCGAATATATTGCTCTACCTATGTGCGGGTTAGGACCCTAACATGTCCGCCCCTTAAAAACAACCTTGTCCTCAAGGCTTGAGATGTGGAAACTGTTGCAGAATGGTAGTTGGTTCCCAAGTGGCATCTATTGGAGTTGTATCTTTCCACTGGACTAGCACTTCCTTGATGGTTCTTTGACGCAGGAGATGCTCACGCTGGTCCAAAACTGCTTCTGGTTGTAGCCAAATGGATCCTTCTTCAGCTAACTCAGGAAGGTTGGTTTGAATTTGGCACCTAGTTCCAATCACCTTCTTTAAGCATAAAACATGAAAAACATGATGTAGCTTCGAATGACTGGGCAGAGATAATTGATAGGCGACTTGTCCCACATGCTTGAGAACTATATAAGGACCATAAAATTTGGGTGCTAGCTTCTGAAAATGCTCAGCCTTGAGGGAATTTTTCTTGTATGGTTGCAGTCACAGAAACACCTGATCCCCTTCTACAAATTGACGTTCAGAGAGACCTTGATCTGCTTGTTGCTTCATGCGATTCTGTGCCATGAACAAGTTCTCTTTGAGGGTACAGAGAATATCCTCTCGAACTATAAGTGTTTGGTCAACCACCTGAACCTTTGAGGTACCCGGTAAGTATGAGAGAACTGAAGGTAGCTTCTGTCCATATACTTCTTCAAAAGGAGTCATGCGTGTAGCTGTATGGTAGGAAGTGTTGTACCACCATTCAGCTAGGGGTAACCATTGAGCCCACTGATTTTTCTTTTCAGAGGAAAAACACCTCAGATATGTTTCCAAACACTTATTGATAACTTCAGTTTAACCATCAGTCTGGGGATGATAAGATATGCTAAGATGCATTTGGGTGCCCTGTAGCTTGAACAGTTCTTGCCAAAAATTGCTTGTGAAAGTTGGGTCATGATCAGAAACAATAGAGTGTGGCATGCCATGAAGCTTAAAGAATTGGTCCATGAAAATTTGAGCCACTGTGGATGCAGTAAATGGGTGTTGAAGAGCGCAGAAATGAGCATACTTGGAAAGGCGATCCACAACCACAATTATGACTGATTTATTTCCCAATTTGGGTAAGCCGGTAAAAATTCCATAGAGATATCCTTCCAAATAGCAGGTGGAATCGGAAGCGATTGTAGTGCGCCCAGATATTTGACTGTTTCTCCCTTGTTGCGTTGACACACATCACATTCAGTGACAAAATTACGGATGTCGTGTTTCATACCATCCCAGAAAAAAGAACGTTTGACCCTTTCATAGGTTTTTGTGAACCCGGAGTGCCCTGTTGTAGGTGTAGCATGAAGCTCAGAAAGTACCGTGGATTTAAGCTTTGATTGTTTACTTAAATACAAACATCCTTTGTATCGAAGCTCATCCTAGAGCCAATAGTACCCCGAGGTTGCTGGAGCATTGGTCTACAATTGTTGGATCAGATGCGAACTTTTGGGATCTTGTAGCCATTCTTGGAGAACAACTTGGAGCCAATCTGGTACAATGAAGGAAAGAGAAAAAAGGGATCCTTCTTCTTCATATTTTTTGGACAGTGCATCCACCACCACATTGTCTTTGCCTTTCTTGTAAATGAGCTCATAATCATATCCAAAGAGCTTAGTCACCCATTTTTGTTGCTCCGGGGAGGAAATGCGTTGTTCCAGAAAGTACTTGAGGCTTTGATGGTCTGTCTTAATTTGGAAATGTTGCCCCAAGAGATAAGGGCACCACAGATCAACGACATGCAGAATAGCCAACATTTCCTTTTCATAGATGGGTTTGCCCAGATTCTATTTAGATAGTTTCTTGCTGGTGAAGGCCAAAGGTTGACCCTCTTGCATAAGGACAACACCGATTCCTTTCCCTGAGGTATCACATTCCAACACAAAGGTCTTTGTGAAATCAGGAAGGGCCAGAACTAGAGTGGTGCACATGGCCATCTTCAAGGTTTGGAAAGCTTGAGTAGTGGCTGGAGTCCAAGTGAAAGAGTTCTTTTTGAGGAGAGTAGTGAGAGGTGCTGCAATATTTCCATAATTCTTAACAAACTTGCGATAATACCCTGTTAAGCCTAGAAATCCACGCAAGATTTTGAGAGTCTTTGGGTGCGGTCAGTCTTCCATAGCTTCAATCTTTTTTGGATCCATCCTGACGCCATCCTTGCCAACCAAATGACCCAAGTATTCTACTTCTGAGGCACCAAAAGCACATTTAGACTGTTTCAAGAAAAGTTGGTGCTGAGAGAGTAGATGGAGAACTCGATCCACATGAGTAAGATGGTCTGTCCAGGTTTTGCTATAGATGAGGATATCATCAAAGAAAACTAAGAAAAAATGACGGAGAAAGGGACGAAAGACATGATTCATGAGGCTTTGGAAGGTGGAGGGGGCATTACACAAGCCA
>SNQJ01S0010256.1:200526-216455 GCA_010110895.2 Picea sitchensis | reverse complement strand
TGCATCATGTTTTTCCATTCGGATTGTATTCTATATTTAGAGGAGATATTGTGGAAAGTCTAACTATTTTTAGTTGAGACAATTTTTGTATAAATAGATAGATCTTAGATCTATTCCTGGCTTCTTCTAGCCTAATGTAAAAGAGATAACTTATTGAATATTAATACAAGAGAAGACAGAGATTCTAATTCTTGTTTTATTTGAGTTATGTGTTTTCCCTGTGTTTCCATCTCTTATTAGTTTCCTTCTGTAGTTATTGAAGAGTGAATGATTACAATTTAGTAGTACATATACTATGATCTTAATACATCAAAAGTCCATTCATTTATAGTTTTTCCTCTGTTCTTACTATGAGTAAAAACAAGACCTATGATCTGTGTGAATTGTTGCATTCTTAATCTTCTTTCAAGGGTACATCTTCTATTTTTCTTCTATTGCAAATGAGGTAAGACTTATCTTTAATTGATACCTTGCTTTATTTTAACAGTTTTTTCAATCATTTCTACATCATTTGAAATTAAATTTACAACTCAGATAACGAGATACTACCTCTGTACTTTCTTATCATAAATTTCACTTAAAGTTATTTCTTAGAAAACTGAAGGTAGAAGAAAGAACTTATAAAACATTTCATTTAAATCTTTGATTCTTGACATTATTCTTTGAGCCTAGAATCAATATCAAGAACAACATGCTCAACCAAGAGGAAACCAACTTCAACAATGTCAAACACCCTCCTTGTTGTTAAAATAGATAAAAATGCAATACATATTGATTTTTGTTATTGTCTACAAAATTATATATTTGCAATAATAATATAGGTGGTAATTTTCTATTTGATATAAGGGTTTGTATTATCAACACTTATCTTAGGTGCTTACATATCATATTTCTTATAGAGAAAACATTTTTCATAAGATTTAGTGTGTAATAGAGAATCATGTAATGGATAGTTTGATGTTATTCTCTTGTACAACAAATTCCCATACCAATCCACCATTAGCCCTTTGAGATCCTTGAGGCACTTAGATAATGAGTTCATAGAGAAGTTTGAACCCATCTCTAGAAAGGAAAGGATGATGTTGCAAAAAATCCCCAATGTTGTGTCCATGTGTAAGTATACCAATATAAGAAATTGTAATACTCATCAAACCAATGATAGCAATTTGATTCCTACCCAACATTGGCATATAAGTATTTTCCTTGTCGATATTGTCATGTACGATGATAAATTAAGTTATAGTATTTTTACATGAACTTAATACATGGGAAAAGTACACACTATGACAACTTATGGTGTAGTTATTATGGATTGTTTGAACTACCCACAACCATTCTACTTCAATTGGATTTCCAACTTCCTTATGTTTGTTGGTGATTTAAACACAATAATTGATAGTTCTTGGTTATTGTATTTAATTTGAGTTCCAAAAGTTTGAAAAAAATACTAAATTTTATATTGCACACCAAGTGTGTGAATGGATACCTAAACTATTTGATTGCCAATTGTTTGGGAGAATTACTTAACAAAATATTGCATGCCAACATTTGAAATTAATATTGTTATAGCACAGGTTGTAGGTTGGGAAAATCCCGACCCAACCACAAAATCAAGTGTTAAAACTAGGAAATCATACACTCAATGTCACCTCGATGTAGGTCCCACTCTTCAAGGGTGACTAGGTCACTCTAGGGAGGCGATCCTAGTGACCCTAGGGGGAATGAGATGTAGATGGATGGAGATGAAAGTGAAACCCCTAGAATTCAGATCTATGTGGAGTGAGATGTGGAAATACATGCATTGTAATTCAAGTGATTGTTGCCCCAAAGATGTAGTACTTATCCAGATGATTGTACCTTCTTGAGACACAAGAAAATCTAACTTGCAATGATATATGTTAGTATGGATTAGCAAGTTAATATTGTTGTTCATAATTTGCAGCAATGGATAACAATTTATATCAGCAAATAAGACATCTAAATCATCATGTAAAAGCATAAGATCAATCAATGATACTATCAATGAATTAGGCAATCAATTATGACTTAGATATGGCACTTTGAGGCTGAATAAAGCAAGTTGTTATAACATGTATTTTCTGCAGAAAATTGTTGCCTTATGGCTGTAGAATCAATGGCATGCAGAAACAAAATAAACCACATAAAAGTGCCAAGAAATAGCCCAAAAAGTGCACCCTAGTTAGTAGACTAGGTGAGTGAAGTTAGAGAGAATTATTAGGGTTAGTTTGTGAGACAAGAGGGAGTTAGCAACTATGGTTATGCAGCCCTAATGGATGTAGGTTAAAGCTTGTAAAAAAAATTAAAGTAGTGGCAGAGAGGGGATTCCCTAGTAAGGGAAGAGTCCTCTCAATGTGGCAAACAAACTCCAAGAGAGAGATATTTCAAAAGACAAAATTTTGCATTTACCAAGGCAATGATTTTATATCGGCAATGCAAAAAATAAATGACTAGTGCCTTTAAATATTGGGTTAATGGATTCAAGTAAATGAACTATATATTCTACTTCCTTGGGGGTGTCAATCCTCTTACTTCCCAAGCAAAGTATCTCTAGTTAGGGTATGAGAATGAGGAGTGTAAATCCCCTTACTTCCTCAAACAAACCCTTGCAACAACAATGAACTTCAACCAATAAATGATAGAGACTAGAGTGGGGGTGTAAATACTCTTACTTCCCACTTATATCCTAGAAAAAAAATCCTTGAATTGAAAAAATGATAGCATAAGAGTAGAATACCATACCAAAATCAAGAAAGATTCTAGGACAATCCACCACAAAATATAGAAACCATTCATCCAAGGCTAGCGCCTCACTTCTCCATCAACCATTCATCAATATAGACATAATAAAGTGCATAAGAGACAAAAAAAGCCAAGTGTAGCAGAAATTTTAGATCAAGTCTGCTCACAAGAGGGAGAGTTATATCTAAATGAGATCTTATAATCTCTTATTCATACGAAATGTCACCAAGGTGACTTGTCCACATATTAAGGGGTAAACCACAATAATAGGGGTCAACAACCCTAATCTTTCCCCCTTTAACAAAGTAATATTAAACAATTCATTTAAAATTCCTCGTTTGTGGAAATAAAACCCTAATTTACATGGACGTCACCCTTTGGGGGATGCTTTGCCACTTGAGACAAGTTGTTGGTGTTGGCGAAGCTATGGTAGGCCTACAAAGGCCACATGTCGAGCATCTATGCAATATCCTCATGGCCAAGGCCTCATCCTCCTCAAAACATCCATGTGTCAATGAGTGGTAACACCACAATCAAACCCTAGCCCCCAAGTATGACGTCAAGCTAAAAAAAGAATATGTTTTTCCCTTCCCGGGAAAATCGTTTGGCATGTGAGGTATAGGTTGGGTCTTCCACATCATATTCTAGGTCTTCAATCCTTCATCTATGTGATCTGGCATGTGGACCCTTGGCATGAAACATGTGGGCTTGCAGCCCCATGGAAGCCCAATCTAGGCTTGTTCTCCCAAAATTGTCCACCAACTAGGTCCTGCAAAGACAAATAAACAGTCCCTCCAAGGATCTCAAGTCATAACATCATGATAAKTGAATCCAATCAATAAATGAGCCACCTAAGCATGTGCATCAAATATCACTATATCAAACAATTAATTCCTCAAAGACACTATGCGACTTGTCAAGCTTGAATATGGGAGGGTTGATGAGATGTCCTRTTGGGTAGATCTTTCCCTAGGTCAACGAGAGTTTCCAAGAGATCCCTCTCTAAGCCATGTAAAGTGGTTGAAGTGGTTGGGGTCAACAATCAATAGGCATAGGGATCATCACATACAAGGGGTTTTAGTTTTTCAATCATAGGTGCCTTTGTAGAGGGTGTGTGATACCTTCGTTCTCAATGCACTTTTTCCAAGCCCATTATTTGCATTATTTTATTCTTTCATATTTTTAAGGAAAGGTTGAAGGTCACTGCCCTAACGTGGTGTACAAATAATGGCAATGTCACCCACAAACACCTAGTGGAAATGAGAAGGTTGGATCGTGATGATACCCCCTTTATCTTGACCATGCAACTAAGAGCCATTGCCCTGGTTTGGTAACTAGATGATGGAAATGTCATACCACTAGATATTCATGGATGTGATAAGTTGGCTCGTGATGAGACCTCATATCCTTCAACCAACCCTTTAAGCATTATTTATTATATTGTGGGTCCCCTTTACTCAAAGATAAGTGTTTCACTGCTTTCTTGGGTGATCCCTGGGCGAAGCATCTAGAAGGTTCATACAAGGATTTTATATTTTACCCAACATCAATCCCTCTAGGCCTCCATCCCCTTCTTCCCATAGAATGAGGGACAACTCCTTCTTAGTTCAATACACCCTAAAATCCCAAGAAATAAGGAAATGGGGAGGAATAGTAATGGAAAGTGGTAAGTATGGTCGGGAACAATATGATGACTCTTCAAGCGAGTTCCTAGTAGAAAACCCATCGCAAATGAATACCACTTACTAGGGCACAATGTCAACCACCAAGGTGAAGCAGGGAAAAAGGCATAGTTTCCAAGCATATATCATGAAATCTAGAACAATATAAGATACAACATACTCAAATGGATAAAATATTGAAATGATGCTTACCATAATACTGAATTGTACCTCATGGAGCAAGGCCCATTGCCTTCCGGAAGCCAGCTGATGTGGTGGATGCCATCTGAAAATCTGTGACCATCTGTGGTAGTGAGGGAGTCTCCATTTGTGCAAAAGGATATTGCTAGTCATGTAGTCTCTTGGCACTTCATATCTACAACTTGAGGGCCTCGAGACATAATATCCTTAGTTATCCATAAAATGGGGATAACATTTGGCTCCTACTTGGTGACATGTGCTCACTGTAGAGTGCATGAGAACTGCAACATCTCCTGGTAGACCTGTGCCTGCCAAAAAATCAGACAAAGGGATCAGATCATCTAGGGTGGTGCTATCACCCTTTATCCATAAAAATACAAACTAAAATTTAATCTAGAAAAGAAAAAAAATTGACATTTTTTTCAAAAATTTCTAAGATAAGCATGAAATCAATATGCAAATAGAGAAAAATGAAAATGAAATGCATATGAACGAATATGAGAAATCAAGATGCAAATGCATGGAATCAATATGACTTTCCTACTTACCTGGGGCCTTAGGGCCTTGAAGATCACATGCTAGATGATGTTAGGTGAAGTCATACAACCAATGAAACCATTTGATCATCTCATCAAAGTATCTCCCCCTGTGCTTAATCATATAATACAACAAAAATAATTTAAGAACACAATAATCATGAGTATAAACATACATATAATCGATCATGAAATAAAACTCATGGAGATGGGTGGGAGGGAGGAAATCTTGCTGGAAAGAGAAACCATCTGCACGATCATCCCGCTTGAAAGTGTAGCCACCAGACTGATCAATCCATCTCCAAAGGGGGATACTATATGTAGACAAAGTCTCATCTTCATATGCACACAAAGACTCACTTATTGTCGAGGACTGAGAGGAAATGAGAGATCAGAAAAATGCTACTTGGTCTCTTGGAGAAGAGGGTAAGAGGTAAGGACCAGTCTCAGGTGTAGAAAAACACTACCTCTTCCCCTATGAATCTCCATGGAAATATCCAAGATGAAAATACTTCTACTTTGAATAATGAACCTATGACTACTCTGAAGTGGCCACATCATGGTATTCCTCAAAATATGAGCACAACAGTTGAAGGTACTCATAAAATAAATATGCATCCTCAAAAGGGTATGTATCAAAAGATGACTGAAGATCACTCTAAGTATGTTGTGACAAGTCATCCTCGAAGGGGTGGAACAAATCTGTAACCATAGCATCACCAAGATGCAAAACATATGAATCATATACGTATGAGTACCACTCCTATGATGATGAATACTCAACCCCCTCTACCAGAGAGCTACCCTCAATGTCATAAATGGGATCTCTATCAACACTGAAGCAAACCACATCCCACCTACGTCTCCCAACCTGTATGAAATCATCAATCTAGCATTCAACTATATATGAGGGTTGTTCCATGAATTCATCAGCATCAAATGGGATGATTTCTTCTTCACAAGGTCGGATAACTTTGTTTCCTTCAAAAGGGAAATCAGATAATAATGTTTTTCTTAGGACTTCTGCAAGAGAAACTTCATCAAGATCCTTTTGGAATTTTTCTTTATTTCCAAAGTCATGGAAAAAATATTCATCAAAGTTTTCAAAAGGATTGTGACCCATCATACTCTCTTATTTATGTGAAAGTGAAGTAGATGTATGGATATCCTCATCAAGTGGAAGGGAGAATACTTCATATTCATCATATATCTCATTTGGATCTTTTACATCAAGATCTCCTTCAATAATTTCTTCACGAATATGTTCTTCAGCCAAGTCTTCGTCATCTTCAATAGTATCAAAGAAATCACCATATTTATCTTGATCCATAATGATTTTATAGATTTCATCGGGAATGCAAAGTGTTTCATCATCATTTGGGAAGTTTTCGTGGTACCCATATTTCAAATTCACAACATTGTATAATGATTTTTTTCCAAAATATGCAATGGTCACTTCCTATGCTAAGTTTGGGGTAGGGATTTTCTCATAATCATCAACAATGGCATCAATCTCTTCTTCTCTTTGTTGACAAAATTTAACCAGAAAATCCTTATCGGGGCAAAGTTTCATTAGTTGTTCACAAAACTCGAAATCTTCATCTCTGATTTGTTTGAGACACTTAAAATTTTCTTCATTGATTTTTTCAACTTCTTGTCTTTCAATCGTTGTTTCAAAAAACTATGGAAGAAATATTTCTCTCAAACCTTCAATAGGATCAAGGTCAAAACCTTCTCTTGAAAAAGTGTCCTCTAGGTCCTGAATTGTATCTTTAATACTTTGAGCTTTTGTTCTCCAACATTTAAGGAAATCTCAGATGAGGATTATTAAAGAATATATACTTCTTGGCTTGCAATAATTCTTGATCCAATCGCTTTGCTCATTTCCCAAGGGTAGCATAAACATTTGTAGGCATACATCTTCATGTAGTACATTTGCATAGTATATGCATATGGTAAACTCAACAATGTGTGCCACGACCGACAATGGATTACCATCAAACTTTGGGAGGTCATCAAATTGGTTTATCGGACACTTGTTTGGGTATCTGTTGATGGCTTCAAGATCCAAGGCCTTGTATGCTTCATGAAAGTGCCAAAAATCCATGTTTCCATTACTTAGGTAAAAACCTCACTGGAGGAGGAGGGAAAGGGATAAGGGGAAAATGAGGGTTCGTGGAAGGTGGAGTCACCAGATGAGCCTCAAGAGGAGCTCATCAAGGAAGGTGGAAAGGGAAAGTCCCTTGGGTGGAGTCGCCAAGAAAGCTAAGGAAAATTATTTGGATATCTTTCCAAAGTGTCATTATGGTTCCGAAGAGGATTCAAAATCCTCCCCAGCAATGACACCAAAATGTTATAGCACAGGTTGTAGGTTGGGCAAAGCCCGACCCAACCACAAAATCAAGTTCTAAAACTAGGAAATACTATACCCAATGTCACCTCGATGTAGGTCCCTCTCTTCAAGAGTGAGTAGGTCACTCTAGGGAGGTGAACCTAGTGACCCTAGGGGAATGAGATGGAGATGGATGGATATGAAAATGAAGCCCCTAGGAGTCAGATATAAGTGGAGTGAGATGTGGAAATATATTCCTTATAATTCAAGTGATTTTCTCCCCAAAGGTGTAGTACTTCTATGAATGATTGTGCATGCCCGAGACACAAGAAAATACAACTTGCAATGATATATGTTAGTATGGATCAACAATTTAATCTTCTTGTCCCTAAATTTCAGCAATGGATAATAGTTTATATCAGCAAATAAGACATATAAATCAGCATATAAAAGAATAAGATCAATCAATGATACTATCAATGAATTAGGCAATCAATTATGACTTAGATATGGCACTTTGAGGATGAATAAAGCAAGTTGTTATAACATGTATTTTATGTAGAAAATTGTAGACTTATGGTTGTATCATTCAATGGCATGCAGCAACAAAATAAACCACAGAAAAGTACCGAGAACTAGTCCAAAAAGTGTGCCCTAGTTGGCAAACTAGGTGAGTGAAGTTAGAGAGAATTCTTAGGGTTAGTTTGTGAGATCAGAGGGAGTTAGCAGCTAGGGTTATGTAACCCTAATGGTTGTATGTAATGTCCCTTTCCAAATAGGAGCTCTAGAGAGGAGGTTTAATGGTATAAAATACCTTGTTATACTATATCCAGTGCCAGAAAGGGGTAAACATAGTTACTAGAGGTCATTCCAGTCAAAGGTGTTATATTTAGAAAGTGGCATTGAGCTAAAAGTGGCTAAAAGTGATTTTAGGCTAATTTGATCTAAAAACAGAACAAACAAGATAAAATTAGAAGTCAACAACGAATTAGGGTTTCGGGTAGCTAGAAGAGAAGGTTTAAAAATCTAATTCATTAGTATGTAGATTTTGACTTGTCATTGAGGAGAGAGGCGCATATCAAGAGAGGTAGCTCAGTGAATTCTAGGAGGAGTATACCAGTGGTTGATTTCATTATTGAGAGACACACACTAGTCACTAATGAGGTCACACAGACCTTCCATCGATCTTTAGCAACAGTTTCATAGGTTGCAGTGGAAAGGGTGCACTCATTCAGGGTGAGGGCGCAACTTTTGAGGAGGTTCAGTGGATCAACTTGTCCCTTTCAGGGAGAGTTTAGAGATTCCCCTCCAACTCAGTTGAGTGGAAGGAAAGGCACATATTTTTCCTGGTCCCTCATTAGATTCTAATGGAGTAATCATCTGGGGCGCACTTTATGGAAATTGGGAGTGCAACACTTGGGGAGGACACATTTGGGGTTCTCGATCTATCATCAGTTCAGATATGGGGAAATCCTTTCGACCCATTTCACAATAGACATGGGCGATCAATTTGAGACACACATCAGTTGATTCTGACTGTGGAATCACTAGCTCATGGGTTTCCAGAGAAGAGGGGGCACATTTCCCCTGAGGGATCCATATGGGGAATAGATACACCAGTTGAGGTCCAGAAAATCACTAGGACTATGAGACAAATCAAGGTGCATTGTTTGGGATAGTTTCTAGAAATTTCTGAAAGGTATAGCCACCAGGGAGAACTTTCTAGACTTGTAGAAGTTGTTGTACGAGTTGTCATATCCGCAGTAGATATTCATCTCATCCATTGCATTCCATAACATTCTTTAGGTATCAGATATTATTTTTTTAGTTTCTATTGTATTTTGGTTAAGATCCTTTTGGCATTGATCTAGTCGAGTGATTTATTTTATTCAGCCACATTTGGCATTTGTACTCCACGAAGATTTCATAATATAATCTTTGTAATCTTTTGTTTCCATTATTATTTGAATGCTCATTTATGTGTTGTAAACAATTAATCCTACACACAGATTATCATAGTTTCCTAGACTAGCCAAGTTAGGAACATTAAAGTGGTATCAGAGCTTTAGTTCTTCCATCCTGTGACTAAATATTATGAGTGTAGCAGAGGAACCAAGGGGTCATGAGCACGTAGGTGGTGAATATGTCACTTATAACAAATGTAAGGAGAGAATACCTAGACCTGATTTTCCCCCTTTTCCTCCCAGCTCAGAGGAAGAGGAAGAGGCACATAGGGAAGTAGAGAGAAGGGAAGAGCGTGAGGTTGAGCATGAGGAAGAGAGGATGTTAGGAGAAAGATATGAGAGACCAGAGGATGATGGTAAGACCCCCATGGACTCAGAGGCAACCTTCATGTAGGTACTATCCAATCTGGTAGTTAGTCAGCAGGACATGACTCAGTCCTTGGCACAGATGGCTGATAGATTAGCTATAGTGGGCACACCAGAAACAAAATCCCCACATGTAGCATAGGGGAACTTAGGGGTAGGAAGTAGATCCCGGTATCCTACTCACACATACACCTCTTTGAGTAGGATTCCTAGGCCATTGTTCCTCAGTTTCCAGAGGGAACCCCCAGAGACATCACAACAACCAATAGCACAGAGGCCTCCCACTTAGGCAGATGACATTGCAGAGTATAGGAGGGAGTATGCAACATTGGGATGTGAATTCCATTAGGACATGACCCTATTCGATTATTGTGTACTCAGACTTAGGAACCTCCCTAGAGAGCCATAGAGAAGATAACAATAGTAGCAGTAGGGGAATAACATTGATTTCATCTGGAAAGTTGGTAAACTCACCATACCTTCTTTTGAGGGATCGTCCAAATGCACCGCCAGAGCTTGGGTACAAAAGCTAGACACATACTACAAGCTCAACTAGATGACCAAGACATAGGCCATCAATTTCTCTACCCTACACTTGGAGGGTGAGGCACACGAGTGGTGGCATCATGTATTGGTGACGTTGGGACACAATCACATCACCTCCTATAGGTATTTTATAGAGAGACTCATGGACAGGTTTGACAGGAGGGATCCCGAGATCCACCTTAGGGATCTAGCCCAATTGAGACAAACTAGCATAACAAAGGCATTCATCACAGAGTTTCATCTGGTATCAATGGCAGTGACAGATATATCATAGCCCAGGTTGATCATGTTATTCATAGAGGGACTCACAGATCCCTTGAGAGGATGGGTGAAGGCATACATGCCTCACACATTGCAAGATGTCATCTTACGCACTCGAGATTTAGCAGACTCAGTGCCAAACACTAAACCCTTTTCCAAACCCTTTGTACCATAGAAGGACCAATACAGGAAGCCATTCCAGAGAGAATGGAATGGCAAGGAGAATTTGGATGATGAGACGAGGCAAGAGATTATGAGGAAGAAGATTTTCTTCAGCTGTAGAGACCCTTGGGACCCAAGCCACTGGGTCATGGGAAAGGGAGAGATTCATTATATTGAGGTGGGAGCAGAAAATGTGGATGGTGAGGAGGAGGAGCATGACATTGGATCCACTAGCTCATAGGAGGATTCAACACAAGTAGAGGAGAAACTTCCCCATAGACCACCAACACTGACAGGGGCCCACCCATCGATAGTTCCACAAGATCATGAGGAGGCTAAAAAAAGGAAACCAGCAAATGGAGGAGTCATAGAAACCCTTTCTAGTGTTCCCAGGTATGATACCCTCTAGATCAGAGGGAGTATTCAGGGACAACAGGAAATCGCCTTGATAGATGGTGGAGCCACCCACAACTTTATTGACGCTTCATTGGTATCGAGATGGGCACTTCAGACAGAGGAGTTTGAGGGGTTTGATGTTGAAGTATCAGATGGCTATACAATGGAGTGTTTAGATAGAGTGTTGGACTTAGAGATAAAGTTAGGAAACTACACAGTGAGAGACACATTTTATGTGGTTGACCTATCTGAACTAGATGTGGTATTGGGAGTCCAGTGGATGATTACCTTGGGAAAAATCACCACCAATTACCAAACCTTGGAGATGGGGTTCAGAGACAGTGACGAGAACAGGATTGTTCTGAGAGGTATGTCAATAGGATCACTCGGGACAGTTTCGTCCAAGAGGATAGAGAGGATATTTAGACATGGGGAGGTGGCATATTGCACAGAGTGCTTGATCACTACGTGTAAGGATTCATAGGGTCGACAATTGTATCATACAGAGATCAGGAACTTGTTGGGATGACATCAACATGTTTTTAGGTCGATTCAACTAGGGAGACCACTTGACAGAGGGTTTGAGCACACCATTGGGTTGGAGGAGGGGGCCAAACCTATGATCACCCCACCCTATCATCATCTTAGGAGGTTCAAGGATGAGATATAGGAAGCAATTAAAGAATTGCTAGCAATGGGACACATCAGACCTAGCAGCAGTCCATTCGCTTCTTCAGTTGTCTTAGTTCTAAAGAAGGATGGTACCATGAGGATGTGCATTGATTACTAGGCCTTGAACAAGAAAACCATCAAGAAATGGTATCCTATCTCTCGCATTGACATTTTGATGGATGAACTCCATGGGGAAGTTTTCTTCTCGAAGATTGATCTACGCTATGGGTATCATCAAATCAACATCCGAGAGAAGGATATAGAGAAGATGAAATTTTGGTGTCACTTTGGACATTTTGAATTCCTGGTTATGCCATTTGGGATAACCAACGCACCAACTACATTTCAATATTTCATGAACCACATCTTCAGGGATCACTTGAAGAAATCAGTCTTGGTTTTCTTCAACGACATCTTGGTCTACAACAAGACATGGCAGGAGCATATGAGGCACTTCGATGAGGTATTGATCATCATGGAGGCACAGTCACTATATGCCAAAGAGTCTGAATGTGAGTTTGGTATGACAAAGATAATTTACTTGGGCCACATCATCAGTGCACATGGGGTACAGGTACACCAGGAGAAGATTAGGGCCATTCTGGATTGGCCAACGCCCAGGAGCGTGACAGAGTTGGGGAGTTTCTTTGAGTTGTGTAGCTATTACAGGCAATTTGTCTGAGGTTTTTCTCATCTTGGAGCACCATTGACGGATCTTACCAAGCATGGGGATTTCATCTGGACCAATGAGTCACAGAAATCCTTTGATCACATAAAGGAAGTCATGGGCACTTGTCCAATGTTGGAATTACCAGACTTCACTTTGCCATTTGTACTAGAGTGTGACACATTCAAGGAAAGTATTAGGGTAGTTTTGATGCAGGGATGACACCCCATTGTGTTTGAGAGTAGGAATATTAGACACCATGAGAGGTTGTACTCCATTTATGAAAAGGAAATGATGGAAATCATGCATGCCTTGATGAAATTTAGACAATATTTGGTGGGCAGCAAATTCGTGGTTAAAACAGATCACAACATCTTGAAGTATTTCCATGAGAAGAAGGACCTCAATGAGAACCAACAAAAATGGGTGACAAAGGTACATTAAATTGACTTCGACATAGAGTATGTCAAGGGGAAGAATAAAATTATGGCCGATGCACTATCAAGGAGACCTGTGGCATGTTCTTTGATGGAAATTTCAGCAGATTAGAAATCCCACTTGTTAGTGGAATATTCCAAGAACAAGTTTGCTTGTGAGGTTATGGATAGGAATATACAGGATGAAATGTATAGGGTCATTGACGATGTCATATTGTACAAGGACAAATTCTACTTAGTGCCATATTCGGGGCTTAAGAAGAAGATCCTCATAGTAGTTCATGATTCACCACTAGCAGGCCATCAGAGGTTTTTCAAAACCTACAGATAGATCAGGGATAGGTTCTCATGGAAAGGCCTAAAACAGGATGTTATGAGACACATCAGTGAGTGTGTGACTTGTGAGAAAAACAAGTCATAGAATACTCTTCCAGCAGGGCTACTTCGACCACTTCCCATTCTAGAGAAGAAATCGGAAAGTATATTGTTGGAATTCATCACAAGCCTACCCAAGGTCCAGGATAAGGAATGTATCAATGTAGTGGTCGAAATATTGAACAAGTTTGCTCACTTATATGACATACCGACACAGTAAAACATAGTTCAGGTTATCGAGTTATTATTCAAGGAGGTCTTCAGACTTCATGGGTTGCTGAGGAACATCATCAGTGACAGGGATAGTCAGTTTATTGGGACATTTTGGAGGGATTTGTTTAGATTGGTGGGGATAGAGTTGACACCCAACACCATCTATCACCATCATACAGATGGGAATACCGATATCATCAACAAGTGGGTTGAAGGGTATTTAAGGAACTATGTAGGTGGACAACATAGAACATGGGTCAAGTGGCTACATTTAGGATAACATTGCTACAACACCATTTTCCACATGTCCATTGGTATGACACCCTTTTGAGCATTGTGCGGATATGATTCTCCCACTTTGGTAGAATTTGTTTTTAGGGAGAGCAGAGCTCCCAAGGCCAAGTATTGGATCACAGAGAGTCAAGAGATTCTCAATTTGTTGAAAGAGAACCTATAGACGACACATAACTGATAGAAGATGAGTGCAGACATGCATAGGATAGAGTGCATCTTTGAGGTTGGGGATCTGGTTTTCTTGAGACTCCAACCTTACAAACAGTCATATCTAAAGAAGAGTGGAGCCGAGAAGCTCAAGCCCATATTTTACGGCCCTTACAGGATCATGCATCGAGTAGGAAAGGTTGCTTATGAGATAGAGATTCCAGAGGGGAGAAAGATTCATAACGTGTTCCACGTATCTTGCCTCAAAAAGGCAGTGGGACAATTCATCAACACATTAGAGGAGCTTCCCCCATTGGATGAGAAGGGACAGTTTGATTTGGTTCCAGAGGAGGTACTAGAGTTCTGAGAGAGGAAACTAAGGAGAAGGGTCATCGAAGAGTGTTTGATTAGATGGAGAGGGCTTCCATTAGAGGACACTACTTGGGAGAGAGAGGATGTGTTGTAGCACCCTAGATTGGTATTACTTGAGGACAAATAATTTCAGGAAGGGAGGACTATAATGTCCCTTTCCAAATAGGAGCTCCAAAGAGGAGGCTTAATGGTCTAAACTGCGCCATTAGACTATAGCCAGGTCCAAAAAGGGGTAAACAGGGTTACTAGAGGTCATTCCAGTCAAAGGTGTTATATTCAAAAAGTGACATTGAGTTAAAAGTGGCTAAAAGTGATTGTAGGCCAATTTGAGCTAAAAATAGAACAAACGAGCTAAATTAGAATTCAACAATTAATTAGGGTTGCAGGCACCTATAAGAGAAGGTTCGACGACCTAATTCATTATTATGTATATTTTGACTTGTCATTGAAGAGAGAGGTGCATATTAGGAGAGGTAGCTCAGTGGATTCCAGGAGGAATACACCAGTGGTTGATTTCGATGTCGAGAGACACGGCCTAGTCATTGGGGAGGTCACACAGATATTACATCGATCTTCAGTAACAAATTCACAGGTTGCAGTAGCAAGGGTGCACTCATTCAGGGTGAGGGCACAACTTCCAAGGAGGTTCAGTGGATTAACTTGTCCCTTTCAGGGAGAGTTCAGAGATTCCCCTCTAACCTAGTTGAGAGGAAGGAAAGGAACATATTTTTCCTGGTTCCTCATTAGATTCCGACGAAGGAATCATCTGGGGTGCACTTTCTGAACATTGGGAGTGTGACACTTGGGGAGGACACATTTTGGGTTCCCGAGCAATCATCAGTTCAGATCCAGGCACTACTACATTGGGCGCAAATTATGATGGTTTAAAATTTCGTCGTATTTTTTTTTATTTTTTTGGACTAAATATACTTTTTTTTTTCGAGGTCCAAATGTTGGTCGCTCTAGCGACCAACCCTCCAAGTTGGTCGTTTTAACGAAAAAATTTGGTCAGTAGAGTGACCAACCCCCAGTTAGTCTCTATAGCGACCAACAATGGCATGTGTGAGAATCAACGGTCATTTACGACAAATCAATCCTATATATATCTCAGTTATGACAAATTTTCTATAGTTGCGACAATCATTTTCTACAGTTGCGAAAATCATTCGGGTGTTCTGATGCAATAGTGTTCTGGTTTTTTATGAAATCTTGATTTCAATTCTCTTCCAAGAAGAGAAACATTGAATTGATCAGACTCTACATAGCCGAGATTTTGAAGGTTAGTACTTAAAAATTTTCTGTGTGATTTAGTAATTTGGTACTATTGAACTATTTTATGGTTTATTTTCACTCCTTAAATCAAATTTTATGGTTTATTTTAACTCCTTTGAAAGATTTTATGGTTTATCCACTTTTGATAGAGTAAAAAGATTATTGATTCAGCTACAATCACTCTAATTTTGTTCTTATATTTCATGGAACTTCTTGAATATCTAAGTATCCATGCCTTAGTAAATTTACATTTAGGGTTTCCTCCTTGAGTTGGAAAAGAACCAACTAGAAGTGA
>SNQJ01S0010256.1:176572-198170 GCA_010110895.2 Picea sitchensis | reverse complement strand
ACTAGAAGGATGAAAAAGGAGAAAGAAAATATGGAGTGGAAAGAACTTGGGGAGAGGAAGAAATGACCAAATCAAGGATTCAGAGGATCTAAATAAAAAATGTCCTAATCCCACACAAGTTTGTGTATTAAATATAATCTTTTACTATGCTTTGTCCCATAGTTATTATAATTGTTCAGATTTATTTCGAGTTTATTTATTATTATTTTTATTTTTTTATACCAGAAATGGATTTAGAATTTATCATCATGACAATTTGAGTTATATTTTTCTACATCTCCAATTTTAGATCAGGTGATAACATGATCATGAGAAACAATTCCTTCGCATTTGGTTCAATCAATTTTTAAATTTTATTCAGAC
Organism: Picea sitchensis; assembly: GCA_010110895.2. Taxonomy (NCBI): domain Eukaryota; kingdom Viridiplantae; phylum Streptophyta; class Pinopsida; order Pinales; family Pinaceae; genus Picea; species Picea sitchensis. The sequence goes on along the minus strand of SNQJ01S0010256.1, from coordinate 197,807 downwards.
TATAAAGAAGAATATGAACTCATACCTTATTTTCCTTTTGAATTTTCAACAAGGAATATTATTTATTTATCACTTGTTTTTAGAGAAATAAAAAAGAAAAGTGTCGAGTTTTTCTTGAGCCTCATCTCTTGTTCAAAAGGATCTATTCTGCAAAAGGATTGAAATACAAAATATTAGATAATCCTGTAGAATAGAGATGATACATGATGAAGATGCTTTTCATTTCAGCAGTCCTCAAGAAGCTTTTAATATATTCTTTGTATTATCTTGATTAGCTACTGGATGAATTTTATTTTACAATCCAATTTATTTTTCTTTTTCTAAATTTATTTTTAAAATGAAGTCAAACAATCATAATTTTATTGAAAATAATTACAACAATTAATCAAATCACTCAGATAATTTTCAAAAAGAAAAGAAAAATGGAAAATTAAATTGCCAATGTCAATCCAATCCGATATATACAATGGAATTCTAAAAAGTAATTGTTGTATGAAATGTTTTAGATAATGCCCATTGATAGGGGCCTCAAGAATCTCTCCATTAAGATTTTCGAACGAGAATGAGTTTTTTCCCTCAACAACTGCAATTTTGAAGGGTCTGAACCAGAGATGATCGAATTTCCCATGTTTCCCTGCATCTTCCTTTCTAGCTTCCCATTTTAATACTAAATCGCAAGGAATAAACTCATTGTTTTTAGATTTCTTATCAATAAGGGCTTTCATTTTATCCTGGTATTGTTGGAGCTTATCATCCACTTCTACTATGTTTTGTTGTACTTCGATGATTTGATTTATCCTTCTCGTAATTTTTTTTGGCTCTTCATTCGCATCCTACCAGAGTTTCATCACAGGAAGAGAGAGATTAATAGGAAGAATAACATCAGTACCATAAACTAATTGGAATGGAGTCATACCTATAGATTTTTTGGTGCCAATTTTGTTTTCCCATAAGGCATATTTTAAGTGTATATGCCAATCTTTTTTGTTTTCTGTCAAAACCTTCTTGATTATCGTCATCAAAATATTATTATATTATTATTCAAGCCCATTTCCTTGAGGATAATAGGATGTAGAATGACCTAAAATAATATTGTATTTTTGAAAAAAAATGATCACTGCAATAGATTTAAAAGCCTAAGCATTATCGATGACTATTTTCCTAGGATAACCAAATCTTGCTAGGATTTTTTCTTCCAATTTTTTTATCACTACTAAATATGTAGCATTCCAAGTTGGAATGGATTCAACCCATTTTGTAAAATAATCAGTAGTGGTCAAAATCCATCTATGTTGACCACTCGATTGTCGATGAATTTCTCCAATGAAATATAAACCCCATTGTTGGAAAGGAGCTTAAGATTTTACTAAAATTAAAGGTAATGCGAGAAGATTTTGCTTACCAACAAACAATTGGCATGAATTGCAAGCTCTGACCCTTGTATTTACATCGATGAATAACTTCGACTAATAATATCCTACCCTTAAAATTTTGTAAGTTGTTGCTCTCCAGACATGATGTCCTCTGCATACTCCTTCATGAAATTCGTCAATGACACCTTCTGTTTCAGGTTCTATAAGGCAATATAACAGGAAACCCAGAGGATATTTCCAATATAGCTTTCAATCAATAATGCAATATTTAATTTCATGTAACTTTAAAGTTCTTTCCTTAGAAGGATTTATATCATTCGGACATTAAAGTGTAAAGAGATATGAAACAATGTCACTATACTAAGATGAGGAGGAAAACTTATCTTCAATCTGAATGATAGGAGCTTGATCATCAATTTCCTCTATATCTAAGAGAGAATCATGAGACTCGAAGTTATTTATTCCAAGAGCTCTGAAATTTGATTCGGCTAACAGCCTTGCCAAACCTTGAACTTTCACTAGTTTGGTTGGTTTAACTTCTAAATAAAACTCTTGAATTTTAGCCAACCATTTACCTCTTCTTCCATCGTTGTCTAGTTGAACCAAGATATCTTTAATTTCATTTGTTGGTACATAGGAAATTAGTTTTGAGTGCAATACATATGTTCGGAAATCTTTAAGAGCCTTCACCATCACATAATCTTGTTTTTCAAGAATGTCATATCTTAGCTCTGCATCTCTGAGGCTTTTTCTAAAAAAGGCTATCAGTTGTTCGAATCCCTCTTCGTTTTTATGAAGGAGCACTACTGCAATAGTATATTCATATGCAAAAGAGAAGATTAAGAACTCTTTTGTATAGTCGGGACTTACCAATATTGATGCTTCTCTTATGGATTTCTTAACACGTTCTAAGGATGTTTTTTCTTCTATAGTCCATTTTATCTTGCTATCCCTTTTTAGCATATATGTAATCAACTTGATTATTTCAACAAAATTAGGAATAAATCTCCTCAAAAATTTGATTTTCCCTAAAAATGATTGAATCTCTTTTCTATTTATAGGAATATTAATTATATCAATAGCTTTAATGCGTTTAGGATCAACTTTAATTCCATCCTTTGAAACTATATGCCCTAAAAGTTTACCTTTCTGCATGGAAAAGTGTGATTTTGTTGGGTTTAGAGACAAACAAAATTTCTGCATTTGTCAAAATTTTGTCTAAGTTGCACCAAATGTTTTGCATCAGATTCAAAAAAAACTATCAGATCATCCAGATAAATAACAACAAACTTATCTCTCTCACCAACGAATGCGATATCCATTGCTCTCTGGAAAGTTGCTCTTGCATTCATTAAACCAAACAGATTTTTTTCATACATAAAAGTTCCCCATGGAGTAGTAAATGCAATCCTTTCTCTATCATCTTCATGAACAACATTATACATGTATCCCGAGAAACCATCGATCATAGAAATTTTGTTAGCCCCTACCATCTTCTCTAAAACATGATCCATTTTTGGGAGGGGGTAATTATCTTTAAGAGAAGACCGATTTAGGTTCCTAAAATCAACACAGAGTCTTATCTCTCCGTTCTTCTTCCTAATAGGGACCAAATTAGCCGCCCATTCAGAGTATTTGAGGGGAACAATGATGTTTGCATCAAGGAGTTTTTTAACCTCCTTTTCTATTACTGGTAGAAGGATTGGGTTTATCTGTCTAAGCTTTTGCTTGAAATGATTAATACTAGGTTTTAAGGGAATCTTATGCTCAATAATAGAAGTATCATAGGTTTTTAAATCTTCGTAATACCATGCAAAAACATCTTTATATTGTTTAAGTAACTCAACATATTTACTCTTTATTTGAGTCAAAAGATATTTGGATATTTTGACCATCTTGGGATTTTCATTTTTCCTACGTTACAATCTTCAACTTCTTTAGGTTGAGGTTGCAAAGTAGACTTTAAAGGTATATAATTTTGGTTAAACAACCTTTCTAGAGGGATAATACCTTTGGGAATTTGATTGTTTTTAATTAAAATCATTTGGTGGTTTTCAATTTTATCTTGGAACTTTTCTGGATTTTCTCCTTCCTTCATAATCCAAGCAGGATCATTTTGATTTTCTTGGTCAATGTGGGTCTCAGAAAACTCATCTACCATTTCCATAAACTACTTGATTTGTTCATAATCTTCAAATACTTGCCAGTGTTGAACATTGTTTGGAATTGAAGGTTTATGTCTAATCTCAATATGATACTTCAACTTCAAAACAATAGGTGGTACGAAAGTTGCAGCAACTTTGGCTAAGGAGCCAACTTGTTGATTATGCATTCTAGGAATAGAGTGGATGTTAAAAGACTAGAAGATTTTTTCTATGAGATCCCAAGCACAATTTATATAAGACCTCAATCTCAGATACTTAGCTTGGTGTTATTGTTTTATTTGTTTTACAATTAGCTCAACATCACCATAAACTATCAAATGTTTGATTTTTAGTTTTCTTGCAGCTTCTAATCCTAAAACTAAAGCTTCATATTCACACACATTATTGGTATAATCAATATCCCATTGTAATGTATAAGAAAAGGGGATGTAATACTCATCACATGGTGCCACAAATAAAACTCCAACACCTACTCCTTCACAAGATGAAGCACCATCAAAGAACATTTTCCACATCCCGCCTATAAAATTTATATTTTTCTTTGAAAATTCTATTTTATTTTATTTTATTCTTCTATACATTCTTCAAAATTATCGTCTATGGATAATATACAATTTCCTAGATCTTGATCAACAACATAGACTAGATAGTTATTAGGGTTTTGGGGGTCACTTACAGTATAAGACTGTCTAGTTTCTTTGTACAATCGAGTAAACTGTCCACCAAAAATTGGAATTGTAGCATACATCATGTCTAACTAGACCGATCTTCCTAACTTGGCACCCCAAGAAATTGATAAAAGCATGCCATACTTGGCAGGAACGTCATAAACAACCACATCCATAAGAATAATTTTCACAGAAACCTGAGCAAGATTTACAACTAAATCTTTAATCATACCGAGAAACTTAACCTTTCTAGAATCAAAAGAGTATAGATATTGATAATGTCTGGTAATTTGAAGGCCCAATTTTTCCATGATAATCTTAGGCATTAAATTATGCAAAGCTCCTGATTATAACATGCAATTATGTAGTAAATGATCATGCACAGTCAATGTAATATAGAAAGGAGCAATATAATATTTACTATTCTCAATGTGTGGTCCAAACATGATTGTAGGTTTCTCATCCTGCAAGTTGATAACATCGGCTTGAGATTCAACATCAGAAAAATTTATTGATTTTGTGATTTTCTTTTTATAGATCGGATTTCTAGCAAGTTAAGCCAAAGGCATTGGAATTTTAATTTTATTCAATTCATTTTCTAGATTGAAAGTCCCAATTGAATTTTTAATTTATCTGGTCTAAAATTTGACTTCTTTGTTTTTTGGCTTCTTAGTCTGTATTGCTTTCGTTTCAAATTTCTTTATTCGGGCCACTTGCATTTCAATTGAGGGTTTTATAATTGCTGCCTCATTTGCTTTGTTTCGTGATAAAAATTTTTTTGGTGGAGTATTTATAGAAATTTTTTCTCTTGGCCTCAAATCATATTTATGTTGGAGCTCGACCATTATTGAATCAGTGATACCTTTGTATGTAGAGTCTCCCAAATTTTAGATATTTTCATCATCATAAAATAGAGATTCCAGATCCAAGGATTTCTCATAATCTTGTTTGGTTAGGTGGGGCTCAAGATCATCATCACTGAGGTTGTTTAGATATTCATCTAATTCATCATAATCTTCCACCTCATCTCTCTGTATGAGATTCTCATTTTTAAAAGGAGCTTGAATCTTCTATTCCTCATTTTTTATTTGCCTTTGTTGTATCTAAGGATTTATGTTAGGATTTCTCCTGAATTGATTTCTAACGTATGGATTAGGTTTGGATTTTTCCATTTCCATCTTGGATTTTTTTTTGGATAAGTCTTTAATAATTTTTTCCATCTCATCCATTTTTTCTTCTGAAGAAATGTTTATAGAGCCAGAGGACACTTCTTGCTCTTTAAAACACCTAGGTTCTCTTGTTCCCATATCAACTTTAGTTTTCAACTTTTTAGATTCCATCATATTGGATTCAATCTCTATAGCATCATCTTGCATCCCTACTAAAGTAGTGGCTCTTATTTCTCTCAAAAGTAGAGCGAAATCAGAATCAAAAGCCCTTTCAAAAGTGACTTTTGCAGCTGGATGAGAAGGTTTAACTTCAGTCGGGATCTTGTGATAAAGTTTATTAAATATTTGAATAAACTCTAGGAATGTTTCATATGTTTTCTTTATCAAGGCTCCAAATTCGGTTAAGTAATATAGATGATCTTTTTTCTCACCCCATTGCCTTCAGAATGAAGTTTCTAGATCATTATATGATGGTATAGAGTCCACTGGAAGTCCTCTGAACCAAATTCTTAACCATCCTTCAAAATTTTGTACTAACAGTCTCATGTAAACATATTTGTGCTCAATACCCTGGATATCAACGAATTGGTAAAAAAAGGCTATATGCTTTGTTGTTGTCAAATCCCCTTCACCCATGAATTTAGGGAGGCTCTTCATGTAATTGTCAGGTAAATCATGTAGGATAGCAGGAAGAGCCAAGGGATCATATCTAACAGTGACCTTGAAAAATATCCTTGGAGGAGGAACTGGTATATTTCCATGTCCATCATCCCCTCCTCCCCCGACACCTCCAACACCAACCATTGAAAGTATAGGAGAAGAAATTCTAGGACTAAATAGGAGATTATCAAAAACATCAAAAGACTGATCTACTAAACTTTCGACTGCTTCAGGATAGTGTGAACGAAGTTCAACTAGATGATCATAAGGTGATGGAAGATCTAAATGAGGGGGGGAAAAAGAAATTGAACTCGGTCTCTTAGATTTACTAGATGTATATATAGGAAAATTAATAGGGGATGAATCTGAGTGTAAAACGTAATCTTCAGGGTTTTTGGAAACATAAACTTTTACTTCAGAAAGATAAATAATCGGCTGTGTACAAATGATATTAGGGATTGAAAATGATTCTTTGTTTTCGCTGATAAAAGTATCTATCAACGAGATAAGGATGGTCTGGATAATTTCAATTTTTACTTCAGGAATAATTCCTTTCGAAGTTTCTAATTTAACCTCAGATTTACTTGTTGATGCTTCTGCAAAATGAACTTGTTGATATTTTTCTTTAAGACTTAGTTCTTTAGCGGGAATATTAACTTTAACTTGCGTAACCTTAGGTTGGTATATCTTACCTACTAATTAAAAAGTTTGTTTGAGATATCCCTTCAGTTTCAACAACTTTTCGGGATCCGAAACTGGCGTAGTCTTCTTTTCGTCTGGGTTTTTCTTGTTATTTTTTCGACCGAATGCCAACTTTGACTACAATGGAGTCGCTAGCTGAAATTTAAAGTGAGCCTTATTCATGTATTTAATATTTGTTCACCATCAAAGACCAAAATTTAACTTTGTCGTTCTCCCAAGGAAAAATGAATTCGTTTCTCCGCTCCCCGACAACGACACCAAAAAGATGTTGTTCCTAAGATTGATTCTAGGCTCGAAGAATAATTTCAGTCATCAAAGATTTAAATGAAATTTTTTATAAGTTCTTTCTTCTACATTCAGTTTTATGAGAAATAAATTTAGGTGAAATTTATGATAAGACAGTACAGAGGCACTATCTCATTATCTGAGTCGTAAATTTAATTTCAAATGATGTAGAAATGATTGAAAAAACTGTTAAAATAAGAAAGGTATCAATTACAGATAAGTCTTACCTTATTTGCAGTAGAAGAAAAACAGAGGATGTACCCTTGAAAGAATATTAAGAATGAAACAATTCACATAGATCACAGGTATTGTTTTTACTCACAGTAAGAACAGAGGAAAAATTGTAACTGAATGAACTTTTGATGTATTAAGATCACAATAGATGTATTACTAAGTTGTAATAATTCACTCTTCAAGAATTAAAAAAGGAAACTAAAATAAGAGATGGAAACACATGGAAAATGCATATTCAAATAAAACGAGAATTAGAATCTCTGTCTTCTCTTGTATTAATATTCAATAAGTTCTCTCTTTTACATTAGGTTAGAAGAAGCCATGAATAGATCTAAGATCTATCTATTTATACAAAAATTGTCTCAACTAAAAGTAGTTAGACTTTGCACAATATCTGCTCTAAATATAGAATACAATTTGAATGGAAAAACAAAATGCAGATATTGTTGAGTTATGGTTTGATGTGTTGGCGCTTCATATGCTCCTTCATTTTCTCCTAGATGCACTTGCTTTCCTCTATTCATTGAACTGGGTACACATATCCATAAAGGCTACCACAAATCTTGAAGGTTCAATGTTCTCATTCAATTCGAAGGAAAACACCTTCTTATGTACTAGCGGTAGCTTCTCCTGGATCTTGTTTACCACCTGAGCTCTAATTTGATACTGTAAACTAGGCTTCACCAATAACTTGTTAATCTTGAGAAAATCAATCTGATTGATCTGTTGGATGACATATTGAATATTTTCCTTAATTTTTATGGAGTTTTCCTTATTCATTTCTATTTCAATCTGCCCCAGTGCCTCTGAGATATCATTTCCTTCAAATTCAACCAATTTTGTTTCTACACAAGACAAGCTATTCAGGCAAGCCTCCTTTGCCTCTCTGACCAGTTTCTTTCTTTCTTCTAGGTTCATCTCTCAAACTTTCAAGGCCATTTTACCCTTCACTTGTTCATATTGTGAAAAAGGGGCGAGACCAGGGATATTGGATTTTTGCCTCCATATAATGAATTCCCGAAACTTGGATCTAGCCACACTGGCATCCTTTTCTTTCACATAAATAATTTTCATATAATTATTTATTTCCTGATAGTATTTCTCAATAGTACCCACCTTTTGATATATTTCCTGCTGGAAAAATTCCAACTTCTCATTGATTTCATATGCTTGTGTTTTGAAAGCAGTGATGTCTATTGTTGTGTTCTCCATTAGGACTAATTTGGCCTGCAATTGTTCTATAAAACTGTCCCACTGAGTAATCATGGCTTTGCTGGTTTGTGAATTCTGGTAAATCAGCTCGAGTTTCTTCTGTAACTGCTTCATTTGCTACTAACAATTTAACCTAATTTTCTCTATGTCTTGATTCATTCTTCTCCTGACAATCTTTTTTTTTCTTTGCATTTCATTCTGCAATTGTTCCACCAAGAGAGATTTTTTTTGTAGTTTCTTGGTCAGATTATCCACTAACCATTGGTTGGTAGTGGTGAAGGCCCCTAGTGAATCTACAACCTCCTTGGCAAACTCAGGATCATTTTAGACTTTTCCATCATACACTATTTTCTGCCTTTTAGTAACTACTCCATCTTTTTGTTGAGATTGTTTATTTACAATAACTTTCCTTTTCTTGTTGAATAATAAAATTGATGTAGGCATTTCTTCAGGAAAGATAGGAGTAAGTTCATCTATGTGAACAACCTTCGAACTAGGATTTTCAAAATTGGTCGCTAAAGGAGTTAATAAGGGAATATGAGAGATAATTGTGGTGGAGCTTTCTGGACCTATTGTGCTTGAGATGACAACAAAAGTAACTGGTGATGAAGGGGGAAAAATTTGTCCCTTCTTCATGAAATATTCAAAGTTGGATAATATATTATGATCATTTAGACCTAACAATGATGTTTTTATCTCTTTAAATAATCCATCTAAACTCTTCAATACTTCTTCAGTTTTTTATCAGTGGATAAACTTGGTTGAGATTCTATGGGTTTAGCTTCCTTTAAATATGGAATGGGCCTTGAATCTCCTTGTAAAATATTAGGCGAGTTGTTATGTCTATGCTTTTGGAAGCTAAGGAAATGAGCCTATTGGTCAGGAGGTAGAGTCTGAAATCTATTTTGAACTTATTCATAGGGTCTAGCTCCTCTGAAAACCACCTCATCATAAGGAGACTCTTCGTGGATGTATCTTTTCATGTTGAATTGAGCCAAATGATTCTCTACCACCTTATGAGGATCATGTCTTTTGAATTCAATTCCAACTAATTTGACATCTTCCAAGGCTGCATCCTCGACTTTGGTATGACCAAAATCTAACAATGTAAACAGACCAACCTGAATGAGAAAAGTTGGCCATACCTTTTTCTGATCCGCTTTCAATTCCTTAGTGATTCCTCCTACTACTATTTGGTATGGAACTCCTCTGCACACCAGCCTGTCAGGTAAAATTTTTGGAAGGGTATGAGGAGGATGGAGCAAACAAACACTCTAATGTAAGAGAAGTTCTCTTCAATGTACCATTCTGCAAATGTGCCTAATTTTCCCATAATATTCTCTGAAATATTGGGTGGTGGGTGGCCATAGATAGCTACATGAATAGGTACCACTATGTTGTGACAGATCTCATAAAATAAATCTTTATCATTTTATTCCGATAGTTTTGAGTGGTAGAAATGTATAGGCTTAGAAGTAGTCGAGGTCCAACTCCATTTCATCAGGGGAAATGGGGTCATGAAGCAAATGGTATCCATGATGTATGCATACATGTAAAAAGGAGCATGTTTCCATTTTGATTTCAACAATTGGTACTCAACAACCTCCTTAGCTGGGTTGTCTGACAACATTTTTGCCCATTTGAAAGTATAGCCTTTAGCCACTTCATTCATTATAGCCACCCACTCAACTGAGAAATGCGTGGGTTTTTTTCTCCAAAATAAACGATAGAGAATCATGGCTATATATAAGATATAAGCATCCAAGGATGACATGTAATACATACCATGAGCGTCAGTTTTGAGCTTGGCGAGATTTACCCACCAGGTCTTGATTATATCATGACCATTCCTGTTGTATTGAGTGCATTCTTTTCTCTCAAAATCTAGAAGAAATGTTGCATTGTAAGTATATTTGGGTGTAGAAGAAAGTTTATACATTACTTGTAGGTCCTCTGGTCGAAAATATCCAATGGAGGTATTTTGGTAACTGATAACGCTTCTGGTTTGAATGTCGACGTGTTCCAGAGCCCAACTTATCATATCATTATACGACATAGTATTAGGTCGTGCAACAATCCTATGCAATTTCGACTGTGCTACCAATGTGAGCTTGGATGAGAAGGACTCGTCTTCTTCCTCGACACAATCGTCCAAATAGATAAGAATCTCATGTTCTAAGATATTGTATACCTTCTTCCATGACTTGATGGAGTCTGTAATTCACGAAGTGGTGTCTGATAGAACGTCTGTGTTTGGATTGGAATCATCTATTGATGCATCTTGATTCTTCACAGCTTTGCATGGCGCCATAATCCTTAGGGAAATGAAACTAACCTTCCTGTAACAAGAGAAGTCTATAAGTTATTAATTACTGAATAAAAAATTCTAATTGCAAATGGTAAAATTACTTGAGATTGGAAATGTTTTATTCAGAAAGTCTATCAATCTTCGTATTGATTTATTGACAGAGAGATTATTAAAAATCTAATGGAATTTATTATTTGGAAAATCAAATAATTACTCAAATATTTAACTTTATCCAATCATAAATGTCATTAATACTTTGGCGGTTCGACGTTCAGAGGTTTTGAATGTAAGAGAGAAAAAATCTCCCAAAGGCCAAATTCCTGGAGAAGTTAATCTCTAATTAATCACTTTTATGTTTTAATTAATCATGCTTTAAACATTGTATTATCCTTAAGTACTTCGAAAGTTTGGTATTCATGGGTTTGGGATGAAGGATGATAGAAATCCTTTGAAGGTTGAATTCCTGGAGTAAAAGTTTGAACCGTTATATATATTTCGGGGTTTCGGAACTCTGGAGCTCTGGGAATTCATTTTTTTAAAAGTGTGGTTCGTACTTCGACGGTTCGACATTCATGAGTTTTGGATGTAGCACAAGAGAAAGATCTCGAAGAACGAATCTGCGGAGTGATTAATTAATACTTAATCATGATTAATTAAAGCTTTTAAATGTTTTATTATCTCTTTGAAACACTTTTACTTTTTTGTGATATCCAATATTTCAATGCTTTGATACTTTGACGGTTGTGAACCCAATATTTGTTTAAACTCCCGAAGGAAAATATCCTGGAGTGACGTGGCAGAGATGATGTCATTCTTATTGACATGTCAAGAAAGGAGGGGTGACACGTGTCACTTGAAATCATGCGAATTATCTGACACAAATGTTAAAAATAAGTTCCATGTGTCAGCCCAAGAAAATATTTAATGACATGTGTCCTATGACTCATTCGTAAGTATTTTTTAGAAATTACCACGAGGAACTATCTTTGGGACTTCATAGATTCGGGTTTTTTGTTGTTTAGATTTCTTGAAACTCCTGAAGCGCTAAGCTCTGAAGTGACCGTTAAAGGTTTTCTTTTAAATTTCAGGCGGCTTTTATATTCCGGAGACCACAAGAACCGTTTGATTAACTTAGTTCAACTCATTGAAGAGTGATATTGTAAGCGCCTTATTAATATATAACGACCAAGGATTTATTTAATTAAAAGGCAATTTCCTAAGTTTTTTGGTGAAATTTTATTACTAAGAGGCAAAAACAAAAGAATAAAAGTTAAAAATTATAAGTGTTCTAACAAAACACACAAATTAAGACATATATGGAGGTTATATACTCAAATAAAGTGGTAAGATATATTTTACACTACCATAGATGATGGAAAATAATAGGACATGTGAGGACCACAATTTCTTCATCCCATATCTAATTGATGATTTTTTTTTGTCTTTAAGAGATTTATGGATCAACACCCATTGAATGGTAACTACAAGATAACTAGTATCAAAGAATGTCAAATATTCAAATTCCAACTCATTGATGGCACACCAATGCTACAATATAAAGCCTTGATTTGGAAAAATAAAGATAGCAAAACTATTAGATTTATGACTCCTCATCATTTAGGATTTATTTCAAATGTTGGCATGCAATATTTTGTTGAGGAATTCTCTCAAACAATTGGAAATCAAATAGTTTAGGTATCCATTCACACACTTGGTGTGCAATATAAACTTTAGGCATTTTTTCAAACTTTTGGAACTCAAATTAAATACAATAACCAAGAACCATCAATGACTGTGTTTAAATCACCAACAAACATAGGGCAGTTGGAAATCCAATTGAAGTAGAATGGTTGTGGGTAGTTCAAAGGGTCAATGGTGGATTGGTATGGGGATTTGTGTGTCTTTATGCATGGAAGGATTACCTACCCTGGTTGCGTTGAGAAGAGAATACCTTCATTTGAAATTGAGAGTGTTCAATGTATCCAAACTGCCTTTATTTTCTAGTGTTTGTTTATTTTGAGATTCACATAAGGTAAGATGTCATAAATCATTTGATACACTACATATCATGGCAACACAATATTGTCGATAGTTATATTATGTTTACTGATTTCACACAAATTGGATGGTAACACTAAAACAAATCCTCCTTGATATAACTTATACTACAAAAATAACTGTCACTTTCTCTGTATGATCTTATGAGAGGAACACCAAAAATTTTCAGATCTCAGTCTATCATAAGGATACAAACCACAAAATCATCCTATAAAAACACTACAACGTATATTATGACCATATTTATAGTATCCCTTTGATAGCATTGTGACCAGGAAAACCCTAGGAACAAAAGTTCAAATTTGAATATGACTTAACTCGAATCTGCAGAATAACTAATTCAAACATGGTTCCCTAACTCAAACATATAGAATATCTCATTCAAATGATGATGCATGTGTTCCCTAGACTTTTCAAAATGATAAATTTGAAAATGACAGAATGAGAAAAGGATAGAGTGAGGAACATTTACTGAGATGGAATTCATTGTTGGTCTAGTTTGTTTCTTTGTCACTCTCTATCTTTGTGGCTCCTTGGTGGGGTCACCATGTCTCTTGTGACACCTCTTTGTCTCTATGGTATGCCTCAATATCTATCTCTTTGTCATTTGGCAGCTAGGTGTGGTCTATGTCCACATTTTTGGAGCGTTTGGAAGGGGATGTAGGGTCGAGGGTTTCGTTTGGCAAAGGATGCAGGGGTCAAGCAAATGATTTTATGCACTAGTGCCAATGGGGTCAGGATAATGTGAATGGGGTTGAGAGAATGAAAATGGGGTCGAGCTCTATGCAAATGGTGTTAGGGGTTGGGTTTTGTACGAATGGGAATGGGGTCAGGTTTTTTGTGAATGGGGTTCAATGTTAATCGTGGTTGTGTGGTTGTTTCATATACATAACATATATATGTTTATATTTGTTTACAATATATAAAATATTTTCATTTTATATTATGATATAATATATAAATATTATATATTATATAATATTTTTTATATTGTATATTATATTATATGTTATATTTTATATAATATTATATGTTTTATGAATACATTATATAATATATATTTTTTGTTCATGATATCGATAAGTGCCCCCGATGTAGATCTTGGTGGTAGTAGCAAATATTCAAATGAGAACTTTGAAGACTGAAGTGGGAAAAGGTTCCATGTGAACAACACTTGGACATGGGTTAGTCTATCCTAAGAGATGGGGAAGCCATGTATCAAGGGTGCACTCTGCATGAACATCGAAAGGGAATCAGGTTAATATTCCTGAACCAGGACATGGCGGTGGACGACAATGTTAGGAAATATGAAGACGTAGTCGGGGGCCTTGGGAAGAGTTATCTTTTGTTTTTAATGACTTTCCCACCTTGAAATCAGTTCAATCGGAGATAGGGTCCAGCAGCTGGAAGAGAATTGCACGTCTTGTGGTGTTTGGTGCCCCTTTGACAACCATTTAAAATATGGAGGACCAAGTACCATCCATGTTAGTTCGTACTCATAATCGCATCAGGTCTCCAAGGTGAAAAACCTATGGTCAATCGAACAATGTAGGTAAGGGAAGTCATAAAAACGGATCTGTAACTTCGGGAAAAGGATTGGCTCTAAGGTATGGGCCTAGGGGTCCGTGTCTTCAACCTGTGAGCAATCGAAAGTCTACCCGAGCTACTCTCACGGTGAGGGAGGTCTATCATGTGCTAATTGGGATATGAACGTAGAATGTCCCCTCGCAGGGGATTTTCCATAGGAGGTGAAAATTCGACTCAGAACTGGTATGAAGAAGGGGAATTTGGCTGTTTAATTAAAACAAAGAATTGTGATGGTCCCTGCAGATGCTGACCCAATGTGATTTCTTCCCAGTGCTCTGAATGTCAAAGTGAATAAATTCAACGAAGCGCGGGTAAATGACGGGAGTAACTATGACTCTATTAAGGTAGCCAAATTCCTCGTCATCTAATTACTGGCGCACATGAATGGATTAATGAGATCTGCATTGTCCTTATCTATTATCTAGAAAAACCATAGCCAAGGGAACGAGCTTGGAAGAATCAATGGGGATATCTAAGACCCTTATAATCAGTGAGGATATCTCCATGAACCTTGAATTAAATGGTTTCCCCTAACACAATCACTCCCTCACACATTATGACCCAAACAATGTTAACCCTTGTTGGATATTACTCTTTCTATCTATTTCTTGGCTAACCCAGGTTCATATCTGAACAGGTTTCCAACAAAACCCTCTAAAACTAACAAACCTCTTGGTAAACCAGAAGGAAACACATCACACATAATGTACTACGCAATCTCACCTGAGATAGTTCTATGGTTGGATGCAACGCTCAAGTGCTTGCAACCTAGGAAAGTGTGGGGATCTGGGATTTCCTTTCATATTCTTAGGCCATGATCTGGTTGTTCTTTTTATTATTCTTGAGATTAATTCATCTGCTAAGTATATGCATGCATTCTAACAGATCTAATATATGACATATCTAACTGAATCATTCATTCATGCATTTATCATCTAAATACTGTCAGAGATAAATATACAATAAACACAACACATAACATGATTTTTACCATGGTTCACCCCCCTCAGCTATGTCCATAAAGATCTAGATTTTTAGGCTCTTTGATTATGTTACTGCAAAATGTGGCACCACGCACATTAAAATTTCGATAAAAACAATCATGAACGAGGTTCCAAAACCTCTGTGAGCCTGACTAGATCACACCAGGATCCTCAGCCTATGATATAACCCTTAAGGTCTAGCTACTTTACTCTCCTACATCTCCACAACTTACAAAAGTATCTATGATCTTACAACAATTCTCCTGACCAAACATAAAAAAACTCAGGAACCCCTACCTAGACCTCCTAGGTACTTATTTATATCAATATACAACTTCTCGGGAATTATAGTCTCTTGCAAAAACCCTAACCCTAGAGTGGTTAGGTTTTCCTGCATTCACACCTTGCATGCTTTCATCCTTTGCATGTGGCTTTTCCCTGCATGTGTTTCTTTTCCTGCCAGCTATCATTTTCCAACTTACGCTTCACTTTCCAAAATGGACTTTTTCTCAAAATTGGCCTGCACCCAACAACCCCTAGACACTATATTAGCCTTGAACACACTAACCCCTTGATACAACTTGATACTTAAGCCATATGAAACCTAATTCAATAAACCCTTAATACCTTGTGACCAAAAACCTACTAAGACACAAATATGCTATGACCACTAATAAGTATGGTCCTAGACATTACGTACCCCCTAATCCCTATATATGAAACTTCACATGGCTAACCGTTGAAATTGCAATCACCCCCTTGCATATAGAAACCATGAAGACATGAACCCCCTAAGAAACTATAATCCCAAACGCACTATCCCCTTATAAATGCATTAACCCCTTAAGACATTATGATGTCAAACACACTAACCCTATCATAAACCAAATCCTTAATACATTATTACTTTGAACACACTAACCCCCTAATAGAATTTGATCACTGATCCCTTTAATGATCCTTGATGCAATCACCCCCTAATAATCATGACTTTGAACACATTAATGAATCCATATTATATGATAACCCCCAATCACTATCAACTTGAACATGATATACCCTCTGATCCCTATGACTCTTGAAACAATCACCCCTATTGAACATAGTATGACCTCAAACACACTAACAAATGAATACATTATGTTTCTGAACATAGTAACATCATAATAGATTGACCCTACTAATACACTATGAATAACACCATATTAGTAACCCCATATTTTCTATCACATTCTTGTGTATTCCCTTTGTTTGATACCATACCGATTTCTAAATACTCTACTTTGAACTTTGTTTCTTAGAAAAGGATCATTGTGTTTGGTCTCTCTTTTTAAAATTTCATCCACACAGATATTTTTTGGTTTTAATATCATTAACCCCAATTTTATTTTGGTTTTAGTGTCATTATCTTCCTTGTCTCCAAGTTTTCCCCACATCACATTTTTCAAATTTGGCTCTAGTGAGAATGGAGTTTGGGATCCCGCCAATACAGATCTTGTTGTCCCCATAAATTTGGCATTTATATATACCTTTTTGTGTTGTTAACTTGAGGAGGGCCAAGAGGCCGAATGAAAACACAACCAAATTGTTAGTGCCCTTACATAGTATACCCCCCAATCTCCATGAACCCTGAATTAAATGGTCTCCATTAACCCAATCACTCTTGGACACAACATGACCCAAAAAATCATGTTAACCARCCATAMGGCAATATGGACACTAACCACTAATCCACTAATACGCTATGACCACTAATTATTATGGTCCTGGATATTGTGTACCCCCTAATCCCTATGAACCTTGACATGGCTAACCCTTGAAACAATCACCCCCTTGCATATAGAAGCCATGAATACATGAGATTCTCTTGGTTTTAGACCTCATGCACAATACATGAGCTCTTAAAGCATACCATGTCCATGACTTGGAGAAGCATAGTTTGAAAAAATTCATTAAGATCATTTCATTATAGAAATATTCATGTGAGTCGTATTTGAGTATGGAAACCCTCCATATCATCAACGCATGCATCTACTACAACCATGTCAAATTTCAATGCATACAAGTGGAAATTGAAAAAAAAAACAACATTGGCCCCATTCATAGGTCACTCTGTGCGGGGTCAAATTAAAGTATAATTTCCACTAATTGACAAATGGAAAACCAACTTGAAATTTGTTATATGAATAAAAGTTAAAATTGGAGATGAATACGGTATATACCTGAATCATGATCTTATTTTGGTTTTAGACCTCGTGCATGATACATGAGCTCTTAAAGCATACCATGTCCATGACTTGGAGATGCATAGTTAAAAAAAATTCATTAAGATCCTTTCATTGTATAATTATTCATGTGAGTCATATTTGAGTCTAGAAAACCTCCCATATCATCAACACATGCATCTACTACAACCATGTCAAATTTAAGTGCATATAAGTAGAAATTAAAAAAAATTCAACATTGGCCTTGAACACACTAACCCCTTGATACACCTTGACACTTAAGACATATGAAACCTAATGCAATAACCCCTTAATACCTTATGAAAAAAAAACGCTCTAAGCCACTAATATTATATGACCACTAATAATTATGTTCTTGGACATTGTGTACCCCCTAATCCCTATATATGAAACTTCACATGGCTAACCGTTGAAACTGCAATCACCCACTTACATATAGAAACTATGAAGACATGAATCCCCTAAGAAAATATAATCCCAAATGCACTATCCCCCTATAAATGCATTAATCCCTTAAGACATTATGATGTCAAACACATTAACCCTCTCATACACCAACCCCTTAATACATTATTACTTTGAACACACTAACCCCTTAAAATAATTTGATCATTGATCCCTTTAATGATCCTTGATGCAATCACCCCCTAATAATTATGACTTTGAACACATTAATGTATCCCTATTATATGATAACCCCCAATCACTAGTGTCAACTTGAACATGGTATAGCCTTTTATCCCTATGACTCTTGAAACGATCACCCTAGTGAACATACTGTGACCTCAAACACACTAAAAAATGAATACATTATGGTTCTGAACATAGTAACATCATAATAGATTGACCCTACTAATACACTATGGCTAAGCCCATATTAGTAACCCCATATTTTCTATCACATTATTTTGTATTCCCTTCGCTTGATACCATACCGATATCTAAATCCTCTACTTTGAACTTTGTTTCTTAGAAAAGGATCATTGTGTTTGGTCTCTCTTTTTCAATTTTCATCCAAAAGGAATTTTTTGGTTTTAGTTTCATTAACCCAGATGTTTTTTTTGGTTTTATTGTCATTATCTTCCTTGTCTCCAAGTTTTCCCCACATCACATTTTCCGAATTTGTCTCTAGTGAGCATGGAGTTTTGGATCCAACCAATACAGAGCTTAGAGTCCCCATAAATATGGCATATATATATACCTTTTTGTGCTGCTAACTTGAGGAGGGCCAAGAGGTCGGCTGAAAACGCAACCAAATTGTTAGTGTCCTTACATAGTATACCCCCCAATATCCATGAACCTTGAATTAAATGGTATCCCTTAACCTAATCACTCCCTCACACATTATGAACCAAACAATCATGTTAACTGGCCATAAGGCACTATGGCCACTAACCACTAAGCAATTGATACGTTATGACCACTAATTATTATGGTCCTGAACACTGTGTACCCCCTAATCCCTATGAACCTTGACATGGCTAACCCTTGAAAGAATCACCCCCTTGCATATAGAAACCATGAAGACATGATATTCTCTTGGTTTTATACCTTCTGCACGATACATGATCTTTTAAAGCATACCATTCCCATGACTTGGAGAAGCATAGTTTGAAAAATATAATTAAGATCGTTTCATTGTAAAATTATTTGTGTGAGTCGTATTTGAGTATGGAAACCCTCCCATGTTGTCAATGCATGCAACTACTACAACTATGTCAAATTTTAATGTATATAAGAAAAAATTGAAAAAAATTCAACGTTGGCCCCATTCACAAGTCACTCAGTGCGGGGTCAAATTAAAGCATAATTTACACTAATTGGTAAATGGAAAACCAACTTGAAATTTTTTAGATGAACCAAAGTTAAAATTGTAGATGAATATGGTATATACTTGAATCATGAGCTTCTCTCTATTTTAGACCTCATGCATGGTACATGAGCTCTTAAAGCATACCATGTCCATGACTTGGAGAAGCATAGTTTGAAAAAATTCATTAAGATCCTTTCATTGTAGAATTATTTGTTTATATTATGGTAGCTGTGGGAGGTATTTAACTCCACGTGTGAACCTGACAAGAATAGAATACTCTGGGAAGCAAGAAGAAACCCTAATGAGTTGGCTAATAACACTAGAAGACTTGTCGACTCAAAAAGATAATTTATATTAGGTTATTAGCCTCCAAGAGAAGAAGTCGGCCAGAAATAATAATAATATACTGAACAGACAGGAACCCATAAGGAGAAGTCAGCCCCAGTAAGTCTGCCAGATTACTATAAATATAGGGTGCTAGTTCTCATTTGTCACAGTCTCAGAATTGCAGAGCAGCAACTGGTGCGCACTACAGTTCCCAGTTTGGTGTGCACGTGTGGAGGAGAGATACAGGTGCAACTGCTCCAGAAACCAGTTTTCAGTTTTGGCTTGGACTATCTCTTGGCTAGGGTTTGGACTATCTGATCAACTATAGTTGGTGCGCTATCCTTGGAGGAATATGCGCTACACCTTGTTTGGCTATCTAGCCTAGGGTTTGCTTCCAGAGTAATTCTCAGTCAAGGTTAAGGTGCTCGGAGGGTGGCTTTGACCTATGGTTGGTTGACAAGGGTATTGTCAATGGTAAAACGAGCACATCCTTCATATTCTAATAGGTTATGGGCCCACACCTCCTTCCTTTAGTCTAAACGCTGGAAGGAAACATAGCCGCTAGGATATTGAGCTCGCTAAGGAACTGCCACTAGGGTTACTAGCAGGAGTAGTTGCATAAACCCTAATCCTCTTGTTGAGGAAACTTAAGTGAAGCGATTGACCTAATATCCGGATAGATCAATGTGCTCTAGCCTAGCGCATATCCTGATACTCTCAGCAAGCCAAGACGTGAAGTTTGAGTTTATGGTCAAATCTAGGGTTTGACCAAGTCAAAGAAGCCATGACTTATTCTATGAAGTTAGAGAACAAGTTATATGGAGCCTCTAACTTCAGAGCGTGGAAGACAAGGATTGACCTCATCCTTGCCAAGAATAAAGTGTTGGATATTGTGAAAGGAAAGATCGTGAAGCTAGAGTTTGAAGAAGGGAAAGAGAAGGAACCACAGAATGTTGCAGCTATGGAGAAGTTCAAAGGCGATGACATTAATGCTATGAGTATCATAGTGGAATCCATAAAATACCACTTGATACCCTACATCTCCCATCTTGACTCATCAAAAAAGAAGTACGATGATCAAGCCTTCACAGAAAGATTGAAGAACTTCAGGAACAAAAGGAAGTTTAGTTCAAGGAGGAAGCCAAATCAAGAGAAATACATTTCAGAAGTACAATGCTTCAACTATAAAAAGTATGGTCACTACTAGAATCATTGTCCCGAGCTAAAGAAAAGGAAGGAGAAACATGAAGCATCAATTTCCGAAGAAAAGGAACCTACAAAGAAGACTAAGAAGGATGAAATAGACTTCTTCTTCTAAAGGTAACAATACTCTTCTTATTTCTTGTACATATCTTGTTTGCATCGTCTCTGTACATATCTTATATATCTATCTCTTGTAAGATAATGTGTTCCAAGAAGAACTATACCTATGGAAGAACAATAAG
>SNQJ01S0010256.1:121092-155609 GCA_010110895.2 Picea sitchensis | reverse complement strand
GGAACTATACCCTCATCTTCAAATAGACTGAAAATAGTCTTTTGGAGGTCCAAAATCTTTCCAATGGGGAGGTGTGATCAGGGGATCAAATTTTGCTCAAAAATTCAAAGTGATCAAAATCACTTCAAATCGGACGAGAGAATAGGCCTTGTCGTTGTGAACCCAACACAACTCGTTTGGGTTCAAACGGACATCGGGAGTGAGAGATATCGCGTTCTGTTCAAAATGGCAAACATGCAAAAAAGGGATGCTGACTGTACAGTCCGTACGGACGATGACGTGGCAGACCATACACTAACATGGTAGATAATTATTGGACAGTTGGAATATGACGTGTTTTGTTGGCAATGAATGGGAAGGTGACACGTGGCCCAATCAAAGGCCACTACGTGTCACTTGTTTGTTGGTTCAAAAGATTTGCAACCAGCAGGACTCGACCCCGCGACCTCCAGGCAGGGGAAGCGACTTGGGAAGGGCCGCCAACAGGTGAACCACCATATGAACCTTATTATATATATGATTTAAAATATATTTGAGTTTTAATTGTGTTATGTTGGTGCGGGGGTCTGGGCTGGGGCTTAGCCCCAACCTGCAGTTTCAGCATTATATATATGTGACCGATGGTTTAACAAAATGTGCGCAGATATGTATTTCAAACCAGAGCCCAGCCCCAGTCGTATGTGCCATAGCATATGACCTTTGTTTATGTTGTGGGCACATGCACACGGTTGTGTATTGGTTCAAACGGTTGTATAACCAACATCCGCCACTTGTCCATTATCTATTCGCCTTGGGACGCAGCCCCGTTTGCATTTGTGCATGGACACATGGGTCACACGACCATGGCCTAGGCGGTTAGGGGCTAGGCATGCTTGTAACCGTCCTACAGTTCGCACCATTTGTGCAGTTGCGTCCCGTGCTAGGTTTTTACGCTTAAATAAGCGTGTGGGCTAGGTTGAGCCATGAAAGGTGCGTTTTGTAGATGCAGAGACAACAAGCTTGAAAGGGGGACTTCCAGGAAGCCTATCTTCTTCAATTTTTGGCCAAACGAGGTGCCAAAAAAGCCCAACTAGGGGTTTTTGGACGTTCTGAAGCCATTGGAGCAGTCTATTTGGTAGTTTGAGCATTGTAAAGCACATTTTTGAGCACTTTGAGAAAATAATACAAATGATCCATTGGAAGTTGGACCAGGAGATGTAGCCCAAGAGAGGGGTGAACTCCTTTATCATTTGCTGTGTTATGTGTTTTCTGTTCATTGATTATGCTGCTGTATATATGCATCTTGAATGAGTAAATCTTATTATAAGTTGTGTTGCAAAGATGATCCATTTTCATTTTTAACACATAAATTTTACTTGCAAATATTTTCAAGAATACAAGTCTTCTTCATTTTTAAATCAATATTTCACCATACATGAGCTTTAATGGAGCATCCCACTTGTTAGTTTAGTTGTTTCAGGGGATAGAATCAAAGTTCATATTTTCTTTTCATGAGCCATCATTGAACATGTCCATCACCTGAGCAAGATATTTTGCTTGTTTATGAGTTTTGCTTTCCAGCTTTCAAGTTGTGTGAAGATTGTTATTTTTAAGAGTGTGTTGGTTTCTAAATGGTTTTCTTATCTAATATATACTAAACATACATAAGAACCTATCTGTTATCGGCACATATAGTGCATCAACTCTACTGATTACAAATCTCAGTTGATAATTTATGTTTGGTAATATATTATGCAAATAGTTGCACCAACACCCCCCATGATTGTAATTATGATAAGACTTCATATAATTTAATTATGAAGAATGTAATTATATTTTGATTAATGAAAGACATCAAAGAGATGACTAAGAAGGAAAATCCTTGAATACTAGCTAAGATATCACAAGTGGGGAATTGATGAAGTGGGATTGGTTAGATGAAATGGTGAGGTGGAATGATGAGATGAAATGGAGAGGTTTCCATGAAGAAATTAGGAAGCTCATCGTACATTACAACTCACATATGAAAACCATTAATACACACCTGCCAATGTACTTGAACCTGAGTGGAACCACATGACCAATTATGGCAAGAAAGATTGGTGGTTGAAGCAGTTGTAATTGCTAATAGACTTGATATCTTGAATAGAAAAGGGTCAATTGAAAAACCTGATAGAAGTACATCCATTGGATTTCCCCTTCAAAATTTGGATCCCTGACTGGAAGTCACATTTGACAAAAGCCACAGGAATCCCAAGGATTGGGTTGAAGAAGAGGCCAAAGGTGGAAAATCATAATGAAGGGAATACAAAAGTAGTGTGCAAGGAGAGACACACATATGCACATAGGAGGAAAGCATGAGACACAAAGAATACATAGAGAACGAGAACGAATAAAATGCGAAGAGAAAACTATAAGGAAGAGCAAGTGAGTAGCAGACTCATAGATATATGGTGCAATGAACAAAGGTGTTCACTTGAAAAGATATGAGAAATATAAGAAATTGGAAAGTTGACCTTGAAGAAAATATAAATCTTGTCCAAAATATTTATGATCACCCTGGAGCAAAGAATACCCGGATCCAGACTAGAGAAATATAGGACTGCATCTTGGTACATGATGGAAAGAAACCAACACTGGTAAGGGAGGTCACCAAGGGACCGTATAGCAGAGAAGGGAATCATTTTGTAAAGGAAGTCCAATAGGGAGGGTACCTGATAAACCCGTAGAAGTTCTAAGATCATTGAGAAGATGGAAACTAATATTGTTTCTAGTGGAGGAAAGAGAGTAACCTTCCTAGATCATTCAAAGTTTGAGACCAGCTGAATCATTCCACTTGTGATATCATGGCTTGGAATGGGGGTGGAAAGGTAGGAAGGTTCTCTGCAACATAGCCTAAGGTTGGGAGGAGATGCGTCCTCTCTCAATCAATTGGTTGTTGACACTCATTGAATAGATAAGTGTTTTTAACTCAATGCATTTGATATAAATACATTATTCATGGGTGAAATAGGAAATATGAATTTATGTAAGGAATGAATTATGTCCTAATTAAAATAGAGTACTTATGTTATTCCCATTGGCCAACCTGTTGGACTTATGAATCCATGAGAGTAGTGTGAGGGTAGGGTGTATTCTTGTGAGGACTGCAAGTATTTGAGTGGAAATATTGCAATATATGAAGAAAATATTCACCCAAAAATTGACAGAGGAGATGTCTTAGTGATTGGGGAGGGTCTCTACATAGAATCAGAGATCCTCAATTGTGTGGAACCACTTACTCTTGAGAGGAAAGTTTACATGATATGGACAAAAACTTTATTTGGACAATGACAAGAGTGTTTTAGTGTTTGGGAAGCCCTGTGTAGGTTGAGGAACCCTAATTCCTTAAAAGATTCACTCGTCTTAGATGGAAATATTGTAGGAAATGAAAATTCTTCATCCAAGTTCCTAATGGAATGCCTTAGTTGGTTTAAACCTGGATCCCTGAGCTCTTAAAGGTCTGGTAGAACCATAGAAAATACCTAGGAGGAACCATGAATTGGTTAAGTACTGATTCATATTAACATCATGAAGAGAACTAGTGTTTTAGGAAAGGAAGATTCACAGTCGTTGGATCGACTTATATGAAGGATCATGACCATTGGTCAGAGGATGTAGTCGTTGGAAGGACCTAGTAGAAGGTTGTGTTAGGACTCCAACGGGGAGTGCTTTGATTCAATGACATATGTTGATCCATCAAAGAGTGTATTGTTGCGTTTGGGGCCATCGATACAAGTCATGAGTCCTTCAGAGTGAATATTGTTTAAGGCCTAAACATAATGTTATAGAGGGAGTCTGATAACTTAGGAGTCCGAGAGTTGTTGATCTGGCGAGATATGACTAGTGGGATCTCAACCATTTGATTTCATGTGAGTTGCTTTGAGAAGGAGGGTTCAAGAACCTTGTCTCAAATAATCCTAACTGTATGATTGGGGATGTTAGGCACCTAGTCACCTTAGTAAACTCTAAGAAGGAACTTCTCTGAGGATTAGTAAGATTTAATACAATATAAATTGTGATAAGATAAATCTTCACTTAAAAAACTAACGAAATCTGATAACATGTCTTGAGGAAAAGAAAGGAAAATCAACATCCCACCAACATAAGTGATGATTAGGGGGTCAGGTGTGTTACATAGTGGTATCAGAGAAGAGTTAAAACTATATTTTTGTATGGGTCATCAATACTGCTTAAGATTGTTTAATAACACTTTTTGTTTTTCCAATAATGCATGCTATGATGTTGCTATATGTAATGGTTAACAATGTTTTTCTATTTCAACACATAGGATAGTGGAAGTGAATGGTGCAACATAGCATGGAGTAAACATAACACTTCATAGATGAGGAATCTGACAGTCGGAGGGCTAGAGAAACCCCTCCATATTTGGTATCTGTTATCAAAATTTTGAAGGCAAACAATGAGAGGCTCATGAGAGTTCGGGCGGAATAGGAAGAGTTGAATGCAATGCTATTGCAGATCTTTTTTGAAATTAAAAAACATCTGTAGTCAAGTCCTATTAATGCATAGTTGTAGCAATATTAGAGGTTGAGAACTCCTTTATATGCCCAAAGGCATGGATTATCCCATATAAATATAGCAAATAATTGTTTCAATAAGAGGCATTGGAATACCAAGAAAATTAAATATGGTGGGAGTATTTCCATAGAGTCATCCAGTAGGAATACTTCTTCCAAGGAGTTGTCCAACAATGACACTAGATCAAGTGTCCCTAAGAATAAAAGGAAGAGAAATTCACAGAGTTTCCTGAATGGAGAATTCAATAAGGCTAAGTTTCCCACCTTTGATGGAGAAATCAAGAAGGGAGAAGAAGTCGAGGTTTGGTTGCTAGGTTTGAAGAAGTATTTTCGGGTACATAATTACTCACACAATACAAAACTTAAGATTGTCATCTTCAATTTGAATGGAGGATCTTCCATATGGTGGTAATAATTCAAGGAAGTCAAAGGACTGAAGGAAATAAAACTGACCTCGAAGAAGTTTGAGAAATACTTCCGAAAATCATACCTATCAAAGAAGTATTATGATGATAAAATAAAGGAATTCCATGAACATAAGTTGGGACAACTTACCATGGATGAATATGATAAGATATTTTTGGAACTGTTGAGGTATGTCCCTTAGCTCAAGGAAGAAAAAGAAAGGATCCAACATTTTCTTAGTGGATTAACATATTCCTGCCAGGAAAAAAATAAATTTGACAAGACTAAGACATTGGAGGACACTATAAGGAAGGATAAGTGTTTCTATGACCATTCTGAACATAAGCATGAGCCTTCTAAGGATTGGAGAAGAAAGGATACGACTGGATTCCAAAATATAGGATTCAAATCTTTTTTGTATAAGAATCCAAAGAAAGGAGCTCAATTTGGTCAACTGAGCAGAAGTGTACATCAACAAAAATTTCCATCTTAGAGTGGAAATAAGCGAGTAGATCAATAAAGAGAAAGAGTAGAGGGATCAAAGAAAGGACCTTTTCAATGTTGGGTTTGTGGAGAACCACACCTATTGAGGGATTTTCCTTATAGGAAACAAGACAATAAGAGATTTTACCATGTACAAGAAGCTACTACCATGAATGATGTGGCCAGAAGCATGCCCATGATATATGCAGCGGTGGAGAATCGACAAGAAAACCACAAAGCTTCAGTAGTGGAGTTGGAAGGTATAATCGCCAAGAAACTTGTTTCTATTTTAATTGACTCTGGATCTAACCTTAGTTATGTTTCACCACAAGTTGTTGAAGAATGTGCCTTACAAAGGAATAAGCATAAAAAGACATGGTTTTTCCAATTAGCCACATGAACTAAGAGAAAAGTGGTAGAAATGATAGAATCATGTCCATTTTAGATGAGTGGATTGCATACTCTATCAAACCTAAACATCCTACCTTTGGGATCATATGATATACTATTAGGTAAGGAGTGGCTAGCTTCCCACAAGGAAAAAATGAACTTCTACAAGAAAACCTTGGAATGTGAAGACGAATAAGGAAACACAAAGATTTTTCAAGGCATTTGGAAGCCAGTTTCAGTTAGACAAATATCAACATTGAAACTTAAAAATTTTAGCCAGAAAGGGTGTCCCTTTGTGATACAAGTGATTAACTCAACGGAATGCAAGGAGTTGAAGGCCAAAGATCACCATGTGTTGTGGGATTTTAAGGATGTATTTCCAGAGGAGGTTCCTAGACTACCTCCCAAGAGAGATCTTGATTTTTTGATAGATCTTGTGCCTTTAGTAGTACCAATGTCAAAAGTTCCCTACAAAATGAGCACACTGGAATTTGTGGAGCTAAAGGTACAACTGAAGGAGATGTTGGATAAATATTACATCAGACCGTGTGTATCCCCATGGGGAGCACCAACCCTGTTTGTAAAGAAGAAGGATGGTACAATGAGGCTATGTATTGATTATAAGAAGTTGAACAATATGACCATCAATAATAAGTATCTATTGCATATGATTGATGATCTCTTTTACTAGATGAGGGGATATGCATTTTTCTCAAATATTGATTTGAGATCGGGATATGACCAAGTAATAATTAAGGATGAGGAAGATCACAATACAACCTTTAGAACAAGGTATGTACACTATGATTTTGTGGTGGTTCCATTCAGACTCACTGATTCACCAACTACTTTTATGTTCCTGGTGAATAACATTCTAAGTAAGTATGAAGACAAGTTTTTCTTAGTGTTTGTGAATGACATTTTGATGTTTTCCAAGACAAAACAAGAGTGTGAGGAGAATCTCAGGATGGTGCTACAAGTGTTGAGATATCACCATATTTATGCTAAGTTTAGAAAGTGTGATTTCTCTTAAAGAGAAATCCAGTATTTAGGCCACACCATCTTAGGAGAAGGAGTGGCATTGTATCCTGAAAATATCATGGAAATCATGGATTGGATAGACCCTTGAAATGCAACAAAGATAAGGTATTTCATGGGATTATCTATGTACTATATAATATTCATAAAGGAATTTTCCAAGATTGGTCATCCCATTACCACATTACAAAGAAAAGGGAAAACGTTTATATGGTCATTAGAGTGTGAAGCCAACTTTCAATAATTGAAGAACCTTTTAACAAATTCCCTTGTTTTGAATATTGTACACACTGAAAAAGATTTCTTGGTTTGTACAAATTCTTGAAAGGAAGGAATCGATGGAGTCCTTATGCAGGAGGGACAAGTGATTAATTATGAATCATGAAAATTAAATGAGAACGAGAAGAAGTATGTCACACATGATATGGAGCTCGCAAAAATTGCACATGTGTTGAAGATGTGGAGGCATTACTTTCTCAGAAAGAGGTTTTTCTTGATTAAAAACCATTGTGGTTTGAAGTATGTGTTTGACCAACATAGGTTAAATGATAGACAAGCTATATGGATGGCACTGGTCAACGATAGACAAGCTATATGGATGGCACTGGTCAACGATTTTGATTTTTAAAACAAACACAATAAGGGAAAGGAAAATAAGGTGGTAGATGCACTCAGCCGGAGTGTGCAGGATATATACTTAGCAATAACAAGAATGGGATTGTTTGACATCCAACAAAACATCAAAATCCTCTCACAATGAGACAAGTTATTCAATCAAGTTAAAGAAGGGTTGCAACAAGAACCCATGGAGAGAAAGTATGAAGAATATCAACTTAGGACTAATGACCTACTACTGTACAACAACAGGATATATGTTCCTTATTTAGTAGAGCCGAGGCACTTGATTTTGATAAGTTCCATAGGAAAACCCATGTAGTCATCCTTGTTACCAGAAAATGGTAACAACAATAAGACAATTGTATTATTGGCCAAGGATGAAGTAATATATTGCATAATACATTGCCATGTGTATGGAGTTCCAGTAGGTAATGGTTGAACAAAATAATCCTATAGGTTTATTGCATCCATTACCAATTCTAGAATGGAAATGGGAGACTATCTCCATGGATTTAATTAATGGTCTACCAAGGACAATTAAGAAACATGATGTCATCATGGTGGTAGTAGATAAGATGAGAAAGGAAGCTCACTTAATTCCTATCAAATCTACTTTTAAGGCCATAGATGTTGCCAACATTTTCATGAAGGAAATTTTTAGATTGCATGATATACCCAAGACCATAATCTTGGATAGATATGTTAAATTCAGCTCAAGTTTTTGGAAAAGATTGTTTGCAGGATTGGGAACAAAGTTGGCATTTATCATAGCATACCATCCTCGAACACATGGTCAGACCAAAAGAGTAACCAGAGTGCTAGAGGACATGTTTAGGATGCATGTTATGCATCAACCCAAGCAATGGGAAGAATATCTACCTCTGGTAGAGTTCGCTTATAACAATGCTTATCAGGAAAAATTGAGGATGATCCCATTTGAGGTTCTTTATGGAAAAAAGTGTAAAATTCCAATTAGTTTGGATAGTCCAATGGACAAGATCACACTTGGGATTGAGTTATTAAAATAAATGGAATAGGAAAAGGTTAAGATAAGGAAGAATATGAAAGAAACCAAGGATGGGAAGAAGATCTATCATGACATCAAGAGAACTCACAAAAATTTCAAGATGGGAGATCATGTGTATCTCAGGGTGAATCCCAAAATAAGTTCTATGAGAATGGGGACTTTTGCCAAGCTAACAACCTGATATTGTGGACCGTTTGAAGTCCTGGAAATAGTGGGACCAATAGCATACATAATTTCTTTTCCCCCTACTGTTAAATCTCACAATGTGTTCCATGTATCTTTATTAAAGAAATATGTTTAAGATTCTAATCATGTTATTAATTGGAATGTGATACAGGTGGAACTAATGGGAGAATTTCAAACTGAACCTCAATGCATCTTGGAAAAGAGAGAAACAATGCTCCATAACCTATCCATTGTGTAGGTCAATGTGCAATGGAAAAAAATTGGAGCAGATGAAGATACGTGGGACTTGGAGGATGCCTAAATATTGGCATACCCATTTCTTTCTGTACAATTATTATTGGCCCTCGACCAAGTTTTGAGAGATCCTTGGTCAAGTTTGACCATTTTGGACTTCAACAGCCTGTCGAAGGCGGAGCGCAAGATGAAGCAGAGATCGCGGGATTTTGGCCCCTTTTTGGGTCCTTTTTGGGATTTGGTAATATGTAATGGGTATGGGAATGTCGTCCCATGGGTTTACCTATGCTTAGGCCTATTTTGTAATATATAAATAGATGTCTAGGCGATGTAAGGAAAAATAAGGAAGAGGCATCTATGTGATGTGGTGCTAAGTGCAAGTGTGGCTTGTAAATGCTTTGTGCATACTGTGAGAGACTTGCAGAGCTAAGTGCAAGTGGTTGTAACAGATTGTGAAGGGCTTTGTGTTGTAACACAAGGAAGGAGGAGCTAGAGAGGTGCACATATCTCCTGTCCTATGCAGAGTAAGGTTTTTGTGGATCTATGCATATATCTGATTGAAGAAGCTAATAAAGAAGAAGAGTTGGTGGACATAGCCCTAGGGTGGGGGTGAACCATGTATATGTTGTGTTTCTCTGATTTGTGTGATATGTTGGTGTACTTATGTGTTATCTGCTAAGTGCTTGACAAAGATAGATAGATAATTATGTTTATACTTTGTGCTTATGATGAATCTGGATGCTAGATCTGACCTCTGTGAACTTTCTTAGTGCTTGAATCTACTAGATCTGGTCTAATTCCTTATGCTAAGTGCTTAGATACATTAGATCTGGGTGAATGCTATGATGCTCTGTTTTATCTACGGAGTAGATATTGGTTAGACATTGATGAAGGTTTACTGTTGAATGCTCTGTTAAATACTAGAATTACATACATGTGTCCCAACTAAGGTTGCAGACATCTGAGTCCTGCAACCACCCCTTCCTCTACCTCAGGTGAGACTTCATATGCTTCACAGGTGTTTCCGAAAGGGTTGGTAATTATGGTTTTGTTGGTGCATTTTTGTAGAATTGAACCCTAAGTCTGCCCCTATGCCAACAATTATATATATGGTGTTTTAAACACTGAGGACAATTTTTCTTTAAGGGGGAGGGGAATGTAACACCGTGTTTTCCCCCATGACTATAATTATGATAAGACTTCATATAATGTAATTATGAAGCATGTAATTATGTTTTGATTAATGAAATACATCATACAACTGGATGTGAAGGAAAATACTTGAGTATTAGCCATGATATCACAGGTGGGGAATTGATGAAGTCAGATTGGTTAAGTGAAATGGTGAGGTGAACTGATGAGATGAAATTGAGAGGTTTCCATGAATAAATTAGGAAGATCTTCTAACATTCTAACTCACATATGAAAGCCATTAATACACATATACCAATGTACTTGAAAATGAATGGAGCCACATGACTAGTTATGGAAAGAAATATTGGTGGTTGAAGCAGTTATAACTAATGACAGACTTGGTAGCTTGAAGAGACAAGGGCCAGCTGAAAAACCTGACAGAATTACATCCCTTGGATTTCCCCTTCAAAATTCAGATCTTTGACTGGAGGTTGCGTCAGATAGAAGCCATGGGAATCCCAAGTATTGGGTGGAAGAAGAGGTGAAAGGTGGAAAAAAATAAGGAAGGACATACAAAAGTGTTGTGCAAGGAGAGACACATATATGCATAGAGGAGGAAAGCAGGAGACACAAGGGATACATAGAGAAAGAGAATAAAGAAAATGCGATGATAAAAAACTAAGGAAGAGAAAGTGAGCAGTAGACTCACAAATAGATGGTGTGATGAACAGAGGTGTTCACTTGCACAGATCAAAGAAATAAAAGACATTGGAAATTTTCTTTTGGAGAAAATAGAAAGCTTGTCCAAAATATTTATGATCACACTAGAGTAGAGAAGACCCAAATCCATATTGGAGAAATAAAGGATTGCAACTTGGTACCTACTGGAAAGAAACCGACACTGGTAAGGGAGGTCACTAAGGGACTGTATAATAGAGAAGGGACTCCTTGTGGAGAGGAAATCCAATAGGGAGGATACCTGATAAACCTGTATAAGTTATGAGGTCAGTTGGAAGAGGAACAATTCTCTTGTTTCCAGTGGAGGAAGAAAAGTAACCTTCCTGGATAATTCTAATTCTGAGAACTAGCTTAATCATTCTCCTTGTGATATCATGGCTTGGAATGGGGGTGTCATCATGTAGGAAGGTACTCTACAACATAACCTAAGGTTGGGAGGAAAGGCGTCCTTTCTCAATCAATTGGTTTTTGACATTCACTGAAAAAATAAGTCTTTTTGACTCAATGTGTTTGATATAAATATGTTATTCATGGGTTAAATAGGAAATATGAATGTATGTAAGGAATGTCTGACTTCCTGAGTAAAACAGAGTACTTATGTTGTTTCCATTTGCTAACCTATTAGACTTATGAATCCATGAGAGCAGTGTGAGGGTACAGTGTATTCTTGTGAGGACTGCAAGTCTTTGAGTGGAAATATTGCAAGATATGAATAAAATATTCACTTTAAAACTAACAAAATAGACGTCTTAGTGATTATGGAGGGTCTCTATGTAGAATCTGAGAGCCTCAATTTTGTGGAACCCCTTACTCTTGAGAGGAAATTTTATAGGTGTTATGACCCAAGGGGAGCATACATAGGGATAAATCTGTATGATATGACCCTAAAGGCGGGGAATATATGGGCCTAATTGCACATGTAATGTGTATATATATGTAATAGGGTCTAATAGTAGTAAAGTGGCCTCATGTGCAAGTGTGAATAGGTATATATAGAGATAATGTATTCATTATTGTAGACATGTGTATTGTGATGTATGAATGTATTTGGTTATGTAGAGGACGTTATCCTATTATTTGAGGAGTTATTGTGTAACTTATTTATCTTGGATTTGTGATTCATGCTCACATTTTGTACATGGTGTGTACTTTTGTTCTATTATGATATTTTTAAGCATTTGGATCATTACATTTGGTATCAGAGCATTGATACTAGGATTTTGCTTCCTCAAACAATTCATCTTGGAATTTTCTCTATAACTTTGTTTAGGGCCACTTCAAAAAGAGAAAAATGGAGGCTATTTAGAATACATATTGGAGTACCTGTGGTATGAATTTCAACTTTTGGGTCATTGTACTTTCGGAGATACACCCTGTGGAAGTAGGGGTTTTTACTAGTCCTGTAACTAGCCTCAAACATGTGTTTCGAGTAAAACAATCATATCATATAAATTTAGCCCTATGTATGATCCCTTTGGGTCATAAAAACAAGATATGGAAAAAACCTTCATTTGGACAATGATAGGATGCCTTGGTTTTTGGGAATCCATGTGTAGGTTGAGGAACCCTAATGCCTTGAAAGATTCACCTGTATTAGATGGAACACTTGCAGGACATGTAAATTCTTCATCCAAGTTCCCAATGGAATTCCTTAGCCATTTTAATCCTAGATCTCCAAGCTCTTGAATTTCTGGTAGAACCTTAGAAAATAACTTGGAGAAACCTTGAATTGTTTAAGTCCTAATTTGGATTAACATCATGAAGAGAACTAGTGTTTTAGGCTAGGAGGATCCACAACTATTGGATCAAATTAGTTGAAGGATCCTGACCATTGGTTGTAGGATGTGGTCATTGGAAGGGCCTAGTACAAGGCTATGCTAGGACTCTGATAGGAAGAGCTTTGAGTCAACAAGATCTATCGATACATCAGAGAGTGTATTAACGAGTTTTGGACTGTCGATATGAGTCATGAGTCCTTCAGACTGAAGACTGCCAGAGGCCTGGATGAAATGTTACAGAGGGTGTCTGATAACTTAGGAGTCTGAGAGTCATTGATATGGTGGGATATTCCCAGTGGGATCTCATCCATCGGATTTCATTTGAATCACTCCAAGAAGGAGGGTTTAGGAACCTTGTCTAGATAATAGTTGTAATCCTCGAAGTGCATAATATTCATCGGATGAGATGAACATGTAATTTTCAATCCGTCAGCGTGTGTGCAGTTGGAAGTGATCTAGTTAGAGTGGTATTTAACACCAAAGTGGAGACTCTCTGATTGGGAGGGACTGCAATAACATAGGTGGATCGTTGATTTTTGGGTGGGTGACATTTAATCTCAGTCGTATATTCTATGGGCCCTATTCGTTAGCAAGTAGATTGGGATTTTTAGTGAAGAGTAACTGTCGATTTAGTTGAGATGTCGATGAAATCGTATCCATTGAATCCTAGGTCCTAGGACCATTCGATCCTGTAGGACAATCCATTAGACTAATTACTTTAGAAGGAATGCCAATCTAGGCAAACTGAGCATTTCAATGGGAATGAGTCTAAATATCCATAGATCATTTATTTGATGGTGAGGAATAATATGGACCATCTGATTGGGGTTCTTAGGAACCTAATCACCTTAGTAAACTCTAGGAATGAGATTCACTGAGGATTAGTAAGAGTTAATACATTATAAATTGTGATAAGAGAAGTATTCACTTAAAAACTGACGAAATCCAATAACATGTCTTGAGTAAAATAAAGGAAAAACAACATCCCACCAACCTAAGTGATGATTAGGGGGTCGGGTGTGTTACATTGTGACATATTTCTGTAAGGAAAAGAAGCCCACCAACCTTGTTGCCAATATTGGTTTTGACCTTGAGGGGTCCATTGTGGCCATGATGTTGGTGGATAGCAAGCGACAAAGGGGTTTTTCATGTGTTGTGGGTTAGCCCAAAGTTAAATATAAGATTGAGAAGGATTAGGATGAATAATTGATTGTTGATTTGGTGAAGGTTTCTTTTAATTTGTGAAACAAAGTTGCTTAACTCTTTCACTTTTTCCTTGATAAACTGATTTTATTCTAGGTAGTGAAGGACAATTCTTTGTATCATAATCATGCTCATATATATCACATATTTCTATACTATCCAAAGGAAATTCCCGAAGGGGATGTTTTTACGATATATTGGACATAATACAACCAAAGGTATTGTTTCTCCATTTTGATTCTTCTTTATTTTCATAGTATCTAGTTTCAAACTTAGAGAACTAAGGATGTTAGTTTTGAAATTGTCTTACAAATTCCCAATTTTGACTTGAGTTACTGCACTTCCTGAGGATTTACTAATTATTGAAGGGATTTCCCAAGTCTCCCTTCCTTTTTTATTATTACCTCTTGAATATCGCCAACATAAATCACAAAAGGTGGTATATGGAAGTTGTGAAACATCTCCATCCCCCAGTAAATTCAGAACATCCAAAAACTCATCTCGGATACCTTTAAGAAAAAGTGTCAGTAGTGTGCTTAGTTCTAATTGGTGTTGGTTGGATCTTCTGAGCTTGTATTGGAATCTTTCGACATACTCCTCCAGACTCTCTTCGTGTTTTTGAGTCATTTTGAATATTTCTCCTCGCAGATCCCTAGCTTGGAAGTAGTCTTGGTATTTTTAAAGGAATTCTTGCATTATACCATCCTAGTTTTGTATTTAATTTCCACCCAACCCTATGAACCAACATAGAGCTGAATATTTTAAGGTAGCCGAAAACAATTTCAGTTTCTGGGCATCATATGAGTAGTCATAGCTACGACATAAGACATCAAAATAGAAAATAAATGTGTCTGGATCCTCACTACTTATCCCATGGAAATAGGGTAAAGTAGAAGGTGGGATGTTTTTCATATGGGTTGTAACCTCTGTATCCCTAATAGGAAATTCAAATGTGATAGGATTCTATGGAACATATCCTTCCCCTTCTTCCTCATGTTCACCAACCATGATGAATAAGATATTTTTCCAAAATTTCACAGGCCATCCAAAGGTTACATATTATTCTGAGGTAGATGAAATAGAAGGTTCTTGTTTATGACTAGGAATTTCATGAGGTTTTAGTTAAACATAAGCTAGGGATTTTTCCTCTAAATTGGATGTTATATCTTCTACATAAGGGTTTTTTTCACTTACATAATTACTTCCTCCTCTTCTTACACTTATTCCTTCTAGTGTGTTATCTTCTTGGGTGGCTCTTACTTCACTACAAAAACGTCCTCTAGAATCTCTTTCCCTATTCATTCATCCTAAACTAACATTATTTATGAATTTAGTTGAATAGAGACTCACCACAAAATATTATGGTGAATGTGAAAATATTTTACAATATAGGTATCCTATAATGAGGTCATATTTTCATCTTACTATCTATATTCCCCTGCATTCATCCCTAAATGCATTGAAAAAGTAATGTTACAAAATTCCTAAACCAATGCAAACTAGAGATTCTTAATTCTTTTAGTGTCTTCCCAACAACAATGCCAAAAATGACAACACTAAAATATGTCTATTTGAGTAAAAATATACTTTACTCAAGATAAAACTTTTAAATGAAAAACCAAAAGAAAAGAGAACTACTTTGATTGCGTTTTGGTCTGACTAGTGGCTAATTCTGGTTATGTGATACAAAGGTTCTCATTCATGCTTTGGAAATGAGACACAAAATATAAAAAAAAATCATTCCAATTTAAAATTAACTTCATTCAAATGGACACTTGAAATTCTAAGAAACTAATTAGGTAGCTAGGAATAAAATAGTAACAACAACAGGCTTGTATAACACAATGCTCATGAATACAGTATAAAAAGTGAAATATAAACAAGTTTGTAATTTAAACTAAGTGTGGAAAACTACAACATATAAACAGAGAAAAACATATTTACGTGAAGTAATTAAATAAAAGCAAGAAATATATACAGAAAATGATAACTGAATACCTCCTTGACGCATGTCCAACTCCAAATCGGTTCAACAAATGGTAAAATTTAACTACAACACTGGAAAAATCACTCATACACAACATGAAATTGTATATGTGTGTGTGTGTGTGTGTGGAAACAAACTGAAATTTCTATTCACAAAGTATATAACAATCCTCTAATTTGTCTCCTATATCTAAACACAAGAATGGAATTGAGTTTATATAGTTGTGGATGGGAATCTACCCATAATAGTTTGTATTTACAAAAACCCCTAAATCTATGGACATATTACTTCTTTTCATTAAACATATGATGCATTTCATAGAGAAATGCATAGTCCAGAGGTATCAAAACACCAACAAACCACTAATTCCAAGGTAGAGATTCGTGGCTATGGGTAATTGCACTCAAACTACCCCTTGATTCGTTCCATTGCTCTATCCACTTGTGCATTGGATGAATTCAAATTTATTCCTTTTGATTTGGTGCTTCTCCAATCCTTTGAGGAATCACCATCTCTCTATTGCCTCCTTGGATTAATTTCAACATGTGACCTTCTTGGTCATTCTTAGAGTTTATGGTTAGCATATTTTATTTGCATTGAAGATAAAACTCAAACTTCTACCCTAATTTTATAATATAAACATCACAACATGATATATACAATCCATATTTACCTTTGTACAAATGTTGGCTAGGATAGGTGGAGAATGGTATATATGAGGTTCAAATATGGATTTATTAGACTTAAACATCATCAAAATAGAGACAAAAATGTATCATTTCACAGTCCTGACAACAAGTGCTATATTTTGTGATAACATTTTGGCGCTGTTGTCGGGGAGAATTGAGTCATTCTTCCTATGACACTTTATTGGTAAGATTGCTTCAAAGCATTATTCCTAAAGATCACATGGTGAATCCATTGTGGGTGGAATCCCTTCTTCTTATATACATTTTAATGAGCCTTGTCCAGGGAGATCATATAGTGACTCCACTCATATGCTTTGTAAAGGGTGTCATCCCATTTTAATATTTATGTGTATTCTCAAGTGATGGAATCATGGAACCATGGTAAATTCATGAAATGTTCCCTTCTCTTGATATTAAGAATTTTCTTGGATACCCAAATCAATTTTCTCTAGATTGGGGGGATAATTGTCCAAAATTTCATGGTGATACATCTTTTGGTTGTTACTCATGTTGTGGAATTTTTGAAATACATGAAGATAAATGTGATACATAAAGATGTGATAATGAGATTATTTTTATTGCCTCTGGAAGAAATACAAGAGAATTGGGTTAAGCATTCTTGTAATCCAAAGAGTATATCCTCTCTTGCATTTTTTATTGAATAGTTTCTCAAGTGGTGGGGCCTGATATTTCAAAGGTATGAAGACACT
Source organism: Picea sitchensis (assembly GCA_010110895.2). NCBI lineage: Eukaryota > Viridiplantae > Streptophyta > Pinopsida > Pinales > Pinaceae > Picea > Picea sitchensis. Next base: position 138,430 of record SNQJ01S0010256.1, on the reverse strand, counting down.
TTTAAGGATCTTATGAAATCCTTTCAAGGAGATGGATTATTTTCTAACCCTATTGAAGATGATAAATAATTGATTAAAGAACAACAACTTGAACAAGAGATTCATGAATAAATTTACCAACACTTTGAAGAAGAGCTAGAGCCACTTCATGAATTCATTGAAGAAGAAGATGAGTTGGATGAAGAACATCATATTGAAGACCCAGTGCATGAAGAACACCCTCATGAAGATGAGACACTGGTGTTGGTTCCTCCATTTGATGAAGATAAATTCACCCAAGCTTCCTTCCCTCCTTCACATGAAGATAAGAATGAGGTAAGTTGTACTCTTTTCCAAGTTTTTTTTCCTATGATGCATCTTTTCATGAATTGGAAAGTGAAGAATTCTTGGAAGAACCCTTGGATGTAGAATAATTTTCATCTAATAAACAACACGGCGATTGTATTGATGATTTTATACATATTAGAAGACACAAATGGAATATGAGTTGTTTTCATTTTGATGGAAATACCATATATGATATTCATGGTGATTCTAAAATCAAGAACGTAGAATTGTTTCCTTTAAAACATACATCTATGTGCATTCTTGATTCAGAGTTTGGGAAATATGAAGATGACATGTTCACATATTTGTTTGAACCATATGGGAGTGATCCATTACAACATTCTCACAATGACCTCGAGCCATGTCCTATAAAGTGTGATACCTATTATTTTGAGCACTTGGATTGATTTTATGAAGAATATTTTCAACCACTCTTATGCTCAAATATTGGTGAACATTCATGTGAGATAGTGATTTTCCCAGGACAACAAGAATTTTTTAGCAAAAATTAATAGCCTTATTTTTCCTCATATTTCTGTACCATTGAAGATATGACTAGAATTTTATTTTAGATGCTAAATTATTTATGGAGTAAAATTGTTTTCAACCTATGGTTTGTTGCAAGGATTTTCAGCTGCATATAGAAGGCCAACAAGCCTTAAGTTGGGAGATTTTTTTTTCTTAAGATCTAAATTGATGTCCCATTTTTCATCCAATTCCTCCTTGAGTGATAATAGGGAATTACTTAGATTTATTATGATTCCATATCAAGCCTCGAGGAGTGATGAAGGCCAAAGTGGCCATTCTTTCAAGTGTTTGAGTGAGCCTTATGAGCCTTCATTTTATCCTAGCCCTATTCAAAGATGGGTAGAGAAAGCTTTTAGCATTAGAGTAAGTTAGAGTAGGTATTGTTGTGTACTTGAATTTGATTTCATTTCCTTTGTTGATGTTTCTCATTGGTTTACTCATGCATTCATGTTATAAAAATAAATAAATAATGATATGTTGATGGAAATGGAATTTTTTTCTTTCTTGAAATGGTTTTATATATTTGATAAACCAGAGTAGATAACATCCCCCTATCTTTGTCACTAATGGTATTATGTTAGACTATAGAAGGAATTTTAGAGTGATCCATATTGTAGGTATTATATTCCCATATATGTTGAGGTTCTCATGCACTCTATGGTGAGGACATATCCCCATGTTGGAGCCAGATGTTACCCCCTCTCTCACCTAGGGGTAACAAGAGGAGATCATGTCTCATGGCTCACAATGAAGACAATGATACCAATGATGATGATGATCAATATTCTCCACTGACAAAAGCCTCTTAGATCCCAACCTCATGATTTCACAACTCATTCCATTTCACTTGATTTACATGGTTCATCCAAGGATGGTGATCCAACAAACATGAGGTACTCTTAGTCATTGTTTCCTATAAGGTATCCAATGCATGAGGGAATTTAGGTGAGGGATCATGGGTTGAGGTTCAGATAATTGATCATGATTACTTAGAGTTATGTTTTCCTTGTTTCACCTTAGTGGCCATATTATGTGCCCTAGTCCAGTGTTTCACTCTTGGGGAACAAGGGTACTACTAGGGATTTGATAGGGTTAACATTCCACTCCCTTCCATACTTAACACTTTCATATCAAGGCCTTCCACAATGTACTTGTATTTTGGAATGACTATTACATGTACTCCAAAAAGGCATGTACCTTGATCCTCATATGAGAGAATAGATAGAATGTTGAAGTTGATGCACCTGTTAAATAATAAAAAACAAATCATGTTAAAAATTAAAGAATAATGGGATATGAGTGACCAATTCAAAATCCAAAGGTTATCTTGATATATGCAACATGGGTGAGTTCCCTAGTGGTAATGCACTCGAAAATGCATATCAATTAAAGGGACTTTATCCCAACAAGAAAAACAATGAATGCTTGAAACCTCAAAATGGGACTTGCAAAGAAATAAGCAGATACAAAAGGTAAGAAGGGGTTTGAATACACACACTACCGAGGAAATGGTATCTCAAGAACCCCAACCTCATGATTTCACAACTCATTCCATTTCACTTGATTTACATGGTTCATCCAAGGATGGTGATCCAACAAACATGAGGTACTCTTAGTCATTGTTTCATATAAAGTGTCATACTTAATGCATGAGGAATTTAGGTGAGGATCATGGGTTGAGTTCAGATAATTGATCATGATTACTTGGAAGTTATGTTTTTTTCCTTGTTTCACCTTAGTGGCCATATTATGTGCCCTAGTCCAGTGTTTTCACTCTTGGGGAAAGGGTACTACTAGGGGATTTGATAGGGTTAACATTCCACTCCCTTCCATACTTAACACTTTCATATCAAGGCCTTCCACAATGTACTTGTATTTTGGAATGACTATTACATGTACTCCAAAAAGGCATGTACCTTGATCCTCATATGAGAAGAATAGATAGAATGTTGAGGTTGATGCACCTGGTAAATAATAAAAAACAAATCATGTTAAAAATTAAAGAATAATGGGATATGAGTGACCAATTCAAAATCCAAAGGTTATCTTGATATATACCCCATTTCCATGAGGTGATTTCCCCTAGTGGTAATGCACTCAATGCATATCAATTAAAAGGACTTTATCCCAACAAGAAAAACAATGAATGGTTGAAACCTCAAAATGGGACTTGCAAAGAAATAAACGAATACAAAAAGGTAAGAAAGGGGTTTAGAATACACACACTCCCAAGGAAAGGGTATCTCAAGAAACAATTTCTCCCTCTACAAAGGAACTCATGGAGATGAAACCCCACATGTCCTTGCATGTCAATGACACCATGACCACAAAGTAAACCCTTACCACCTCATTCACTTATACTTAATCTTTGAGGGGGTTTCTCTAGAACCTCTCCTCTACTTGGGTACTGAAACACCTAATAGGGTCGTATGATGTCCCTACCATACCTAAACTTGGAAAATTGCATAAGGTCTTAAGCTAATAATAAGTTTAAAGAAGATACTTGAGTGAATTTCTTGCATGGGTTATGTATTAAGTAATGGATTACTTTGTATGATCCTAATGAATATGGTATCTTGTGATGGTTTGTCTCACCTAAATTTGTTGATCTTGTTTGATCTTGATGCACTCTTGACATGGTTCTTGGAGGAAGTTTTCATGATCATACCCAAGATGTTGAGCATTGTTTTGATGGCGTTTCACACTTTATGTAGAGCATTGCACCTTTTGATGATTGTACATACCATGGGGAACCTCCTCACATCTCTTGGACCTTGGAAATTGGAAAGATGAACATATATATTGCAAATATAGCCAGTTGGTCCATTGAGAGGGCATAAATCCCCACAGGTTAGACAAAGCACCCTTGGGAATATCAGGGTTTGATCGGATGATGTGGAACTTGGATATGATGACACACTTGTTTGGAGAGGTTATGTATCTCTATTCACCTATGATGTCACCTCCTATCCATTGGACATTGCACCTATGATGATTTCATGATTGGATGTTAGTTGAGTTGACCTACCATGGGATGATCCTTCTTGATGATGAGTTGGTGATTGGCGGTGATGCGACATGACCCTTGGGGTAACAAAGACCAACCTTTGATGATGATTTCATCCTTTCATGGAGTTATGTGGCCTTTGGAGGAACCTTTTCACCTTTAGAGCATGATGTCATAGCCTTTGGAGGCTTCTACACCACACATGTCACCTTTTGAGGGGATATTTTGATGTATTATCATTATATATTTATGATTGAGGCTATTTTAGGGGTCAACCATGACCTATCCAACTTGTATCATGGATATTTTATGTTTTAGGGGATTTTGAGGGTTTATAGCACTAGGGTTGCCTCATATAAGAAGGTTAACACTCCTCATTTGTAAAATCACTTATCACACTTATGGAAAATAATTAATAATTTTATTCTTATCTTATTTTATCATCAAGAATATATTATGTACACTTTTGGAGAGATATTGTGGATGATTTCTCTTTACTTGGTGGATTTTCATGAAACTAGGGTTTCCTCATGCATAGTGACTTTGAATAGTAAGTTTTTTTTCCAATTTTAAGTGTTTTTTCTTGGTATATTTTGGAGAATGCTTTATTATATGTTTAATATTTGCATGATATCTTTTTTTCCTAGAATAATTTTTGTTAGAAACCCTAAGTAAGGATTAAGATTATTTATCCTCTTCCCTTGTTTGTCCATCTTAAATTTGTTGAAGAATTTAGGGTCAAGTTAGGGATTGTGATTGTACATCCCCCTAACCTTGTCTCTTTTCTTGGTTTAATTCTATGGTTAACCTAATTCACTTCATCTCTTTGATAGATGATCTAGAAGAGGTAGGATGACACCTAGGGTTTATAATTGTATAGACCTTAGGTTTTTTTTTCCTAGAATATTAACCTAGGATTATGATGGTATAATCCTAGGGTTTTTAATATTAAAGTCTTCTCTTACCTTTAGCCTCAATCGAAGGTGTTGCATTGACTCCATATTCCTAAGTATTCAAGTTGAAACTATTATTTTTCATTTGCAAGTGATATAAAACCCTATTTTATCTCTCTCTCTCTCTCTCTCAACGATTTGCTTTAGCTTCAAGATTTTGCATTTGCATATTTATTCCATAGCATTCATAGTCTAATGATTTTCATTAATTATTTGGAATCATTTCTAACATAGTCATTGCTGCAATAATTTCATTTTCAGCCATTAGGGCTTGCCATATTGCACTCAATTAACATAGTCTCATGCTATTTATTTCATGCAATCATTGGTAAATGTTTTACAAGTATTTTCATTGTCATTTGACATATATTCATTCACTTTTTTTCTGATTTTAGAAAGTGTATATTTCTTCTGTTATAAACTTGTTACATGCTTAAACATCTAGTCTTTCTTTGCAAGTTTATTTCAGTTTTATTTTTTCTCTTGACAACTAGTGTTTCAAGGAATGTAATTCATTTTCTTAGCATAGATAACATCTTAAATCATATTAATAACATATTACATACCCATATAGTTAATTAACTTGTCTTAATCACTTTGAACTTGCCCTTAAATCAATCCCATCTAATGAAGCAATCAATATATGGGGGTCATAGACTTTTCATTAGCTTGCTATAGGATCCCTTGAGGTTGCTAGGGAATCCCCCCTTATGCTGGATCTCTATCCTTCACTAAAATAAGGGAAGTAATTTCCTAGGTGACACTGGAAATTGCTTCCATATGTTACATTAATCAAGCATCTAGTGAAGGCTTTGCACAAGTGCTAGATTTTGTGGTAACATTGTCAAAACAATAAAATCCAAAAAAACTAATTTGCAAGGTTGTTTCATCTAGCCTAGAATGGGTAGGATGAACAAGAAAAGGATGGATCTATCCAATGTAGATTTAAGAAAACAACTCTAGTCGATAATGTTAACCAACCCAAAAATGTTTTCAAAGAAAAGCGTTAATAGAAAAATATACCAAAAATGTCCATATGGGGAATCTTATGAGATGGTTGAAACACTCAAAAGGATCAAGTATATTTATCACCACCATAAAAGGTAAGGGTTTCATAGACACATATTTATTTTTGGATGTTTATGAAATATCTATTTTGAATTTATGGAGCGACTCTTGATAGGATCCACCTCCCTTACAAAACATACCAGAATTGGATAAAGATATTCTCTCTCAACTATAAAATAATGGAGGATTACTAGTCCATACATCCACTTGTGGGGACAAAGAATTTGACTTAGGAAGCAAAATTCATGTATGGTATAATAACCAATTCACCTAGAACAAGAGGAAACCAAAATCTTAAAAGTAGAATTGGTAAATATAATTATCTACCAGCCCAAGGATGATAGTCAATAACCAATTCACCTAGAACAAGAGGAAACCAAAATCTTAAAAGTAGAATTGGTAAATATAATTATCTACCATCCCAAGGATGATAGTCTTTAGAAGATTAAATGTAAAGGTAGGTAATCAATCAAACAAGGATACCTAAAAAGTCTAATGACATATTCAATCATCACAAAGGATAAACTATGGGATAAGATCTAGGCCTTGAACCTTTGTATAAAGGTTGTTTCCTTTTGCTAGTCGCAAGGAAGGAATAAAATCCTATTTTGAATAGCACTAGATGCACACTATATGTAATGCAAATATTAATCCTTGGGATTGAATTAGATGTAAATATTATTGTAAATATGAAGAGTCATAGGTGATAGGAAGAATCACCCATTAAGGGAAGACCAAAAATCATTTGAATTTTTATTAATAGTTGATTCATGTTAATGAAGAATCAAGTGTGTAGTGACACATTCTACCATACATAGCTTGACAATGTTATTAGATCATAGGTTAAATTTATGAATTATTTCTCTTGGTGTTTTGTTTCCACCAGCGAACAAAAAATACCTCATCTCTGCCTGCTAGTCCCTTTTCCTTCTATAGGAGATTCTCTATCTCTCTACCAGTCTGTCTACATCCCAATTAATTCCATGGTCATTCCATTCTACGTGTCAGCCTCTCCTTGTGAGAAACCCTAATTCCCATAGACTATCCATTGTTGGTATCACGCTCTCACCCATCGCCCATCGCTTGTGGATTGTTCCAATACCACAATTAATGAATATTTACTTTGAGATCCTTTCATACGTACAATCCGATTAAGAATCTCCCTATATTTAGTGGTGATGAAATGGAATGAGATTTTATCACATCCTTTTGGTTATGTTAATGGTATTCTATTAGTGTATATATGGAGTCATCTCTATTCTGCGAATAACAAAATCCAATGAAAGGTTCTATTATCGAGGTATAGTAATTACATGGGGATTACATGATTTGGTATCTAATTGAACTTTAATTTGAAGTTTTTTGTTTGCACCATACCTTTTATACAATTGAACCCTAATTCAAAATCTATTGTTTTCAGTATACCAAGACTGAGATTGAGAGTGCTCATAGAAATGGGAGTTAGTGTTTATGATGTTTTCTCCAATATTTTGCATCCATGAAGAGTCGATAAAACCTACAACAAGAAGGTGACAAATTTCAAGTTTATGGTTTCCATTTATTTTGATCGATTTACTTACATTTCCATTTAATCTCAATCCCTTTCATAACGTCTCAATTCTAGAGTCATTGATTAATTCAAGTTGATTTTATTTGGACAAGAATAATATCATGGGAACTGTTGCGAGTGTATGTGGGGAACTTGGATCCCCGAGTGACCGAGCGGGATGCATTCACTCATCTCTATCATTGGTGTGGTGCTAATTGGTAAAGAGAACTACAAAGAATGGTACCGAAATATCAAAATCACTTTGATCTTTAATGACTTATGGAATGGAATCTATGAAGTTTCCAATGAAGAATAAGTTGAATAAGTTTGTACTAAAAATGAATTATAATCAAAGTCTAAGAGTAATAGACCGACCATTCCTAGATCAAAGAAAGAACGTTCCATATGGAAGGACAAAGACTAGAAAGCATATTTTGTGATTTTTGTGACATTAAGTGAAGAGGTGAGCCTTCATATTGATTCTATTAATGAATCCTACAGTAATTTGAATATATTGAATGATTTTTATGACACACACTCATAATTGGAACTTATACAATTGATGGTGAAGCTCTTCAACCTAGAGTTGAAGAATGGTGACCCTATGACTTTAGCTTATGAAATCAAAGGCATAATGCATGACATTGATTCCACTAGGGTGAAGATAAATGTCCCTCTCATAGCCTTCATTAAGGCCCTATACCCCACATATTCCCATTACCTTAAATCTCTACAAGCTAGTGGTCAAATGAAATCCATCACATTTGACAAGTTGGTGGAGAAAGTTGCAGAACGTTAGAATCCTTTGGAAATAAGTCATCTCATTCAACTAGTGAGACTGTGTGCCTTGATTAGAAATGGAATAGTCAACCACATGATTATTCTAAAGGATAATTAAGAAAAATAGGACGTGGAAGAAATACTCTCAGAGGCAGGGAGTAGATGCAACCAAGGTGATAGATCCAATCTTCAACGTACCCATTGCAAAAATAATGGGTCAGATGAAGTGAATGACTGCAGAGTCCCATGGGAGAAGATAAAATAATATAGACAGAATCAGAAAGAAGAGAAAGGTACAACTTCATAACCAGCAAAAGGTAAACCACCTTAATATTATCATTACATTATTTCCCATTTCAATATACGTGTAACTGAATATTTGTTTAACACTTCATATACTCTTTAGAGATATGCATGGATTTTTGACACATGTGTAACCTACCACATGATATTCCAAAGAGACTGATTTGAATACTTCAATGACAATGTATATGGAGTAGTGTATTTTGCAGATAAATCGAGTGTCAAACCCTCAAGAATGGGCACCATCACACTTAAGTTACATGGATTCCCAAATTTTCTTCTGCGTAATGTGCTCTATATTCCTGAGTTGCAAAGGAACTTGTTGTCCCTTGTGCAAATCCAATAGAAAGGCCACTCTTTTCATATGTTCAGTGGCAGAGTTGAAATAAGAAAGGATTCTAACAACATGGTTGTCATGACTGGAATGGAATATGGAAGACTATTGAAGTTGAAAGGGACATCTTCCCATACACAAAATGTTGCATACCTCTCTCATCCCGGTGAAGGTATAATTTCATTAATTATGACATCCTTCGTGTATTAAAAGATAATTGTGTTTTTTGTTTGCCTACTATTCCTAGAAAATTGAAGCAATGTGATGCTTGCATCCTTATAAACATAACAAACACAAATTTCATGATTCTACATCTAGATCATGTAGAAAAATTGAACTAATTCATTATGATCTGTGTGGACCTATGTCGGTTCCTTCTGCAAATGGGAATAATATATCATGTATTTTATTGATGATTACACCAGGATGTGTTGGGTGTACTCATTGAAAGATAAATTACAAGCTTTTGAAATTTAAATTTGTTTTCATGTATGGATTCAAAATGAAGCTCAATCTCGTATTGGCTCTCTTTGTGCTGATAATGGAAACGAATATGCATCTATTTAATTTTAAATATACCTTAACCAACATGGGATCAAACATCAAAACATATTTCCACACAATGCTTAATAGAATGGTGTAGTTGAACGAATGAATAGGCCACTCCTAAATATGGTTCATTCCATGATGTTTTTCAAGAATGTAAAATTGATGTTTTGGGATGATGCAATTTATGTGAAAAACAAGTGTCCATGTCATGATAATGAAATCATGACTCCTTATGAAATGTGGTACGACCATANTAATATATCATGTATTTTATTGATGATTACACCAGGATGTGTTGGGTGTACTCATTGAAAGATAAATTACAAGCTTTTGAAATTTAAATTTGTTTTCATGTATGGATTCAAAATGAAGCTCAATCTCGTATTGGCTCTCTTTGCGCTGATAATGGAAACGAATATGCATCTATTTAATTTTAAATATACCTTAACCAACATGGGATCAAACATCAAAACATATTTCCACACAATGCTTAATAGAATGGTGTAGTTGAACGAATGAATATGCCACTCCTAAATATGGTTCATTCCATGATGTTTTTCAAGAATGTAAAATTGATGTTTTGGGATGATGCAATTTATGTGAAAAACAAGTGTCCATGTCATGATAATGAAATCATGACTCCTTATGAAATGTGGTACGACCATATTTCTTCAGTGAGGCATTTCAGGGTCTTTGGTTCCAACTGCTATGCCTTGATTCCTATGGAGTAAAGAAGCAATCTTGACACAAGTAATTGGAAGTGCATCTTCTTGGGGTACTTAAATAACACTAAGGGATATCATCTTTATGATGAGACAAACAGGAAATTCATCCTTTCTAGAGATGTAATCTTTCTTGAATCCTTGAATAATGACGAAACTGTTGAGAGGCATCTTGATCATCTGGAAAGATTCACTCGTGTAAAGACATATCATGAATTTGATGATGAGATTTAAAATTTTGAAGGGGGTATCCCTATCTTGGGTCAATATCTAGAATCTCCTTTTGAAGCACCATCTCTCACACATGAAGTATTTCCAACCACTTCATCAAAACTTGAAGTTCATTTGGATGATGTGATCAAGAGGATTGAAAAGTTGAGTCTTGATGAGAATCCAACACCGTCACAATCAACTGAGCAACTTGGAGCATCTCAGAAAGGTCCACCAAAATGGCTCACAAAAACACTTGAAAATGTTCATCCTGATGAGGTCAGAAAGATAGGAAACAAAATTTCCTCAATAGAATATGGAGGCAATGTAGATAATTCAAAATCAATAAATGTAGATGACATGGACATTTCATATGATTGTGAGTTGAATTTATATACTAAACTTGAATTAAATTCCTTTGAATAAGACAATTCTCATGATGAATTGAAACAAGCCATGCAAGCTGAATATGATGCTCTCATCAATAATGGGACATGGAATTTGGTGGAATATCCATTTGGAACCAAACAAATCGACTTCAATTGAGTATTCAAGAACAAGTACAAATCAAATGGATCACTTGACAAGCTCAAAGAAAGGCTTGTGGAAAAAGGATTTGCACATAAATAAGGTGTTGATTATGAGGAGAATTTTTCCCCACAACAAAATGGGCTACCATCCATACTCTATTTTTCATGGAAGCACATAATGGATAGAAAATTCATCAAATGGATGTGAAAACTTCTTTCTTGAATGGATATTTGAAAGAATTGTTTTTCATGTATCAACCATAAGTATTTTTTGTGAAGGGAAAAGAACAAAAGGTATGCAAGATCATCAAATTCTTATATGGTATGAAAAAATTACCTCGATCCTGGTATGAAGAGTTAAGTGAGCATCCTCTGAAATTGAATTTCAAGCATTTCAATCTTGACAATGCAACTTTCTTTGTCAAGAAAGTTGGAAAAACTATTATATATCTTGTAGTATATGTAGATTATCTATGGATAATAGGGAACAATGAAAGCTACATTGCATCCATAAAAAAGATTTGAAGAAAGGATTCGAGATGATTTTTTTGTGACATATTCACTACTATTTGGGAATTGAGGTGATTCAAAATCCAAAGTACATATTCATCTTTGAGAAGAAGTACATTGGAAAAATGTTGAACAAGTTTGGAGTGGTTGAGTGTAATCTTGTTTATACTCCAATGGAATAGAATTTTAAACTCACATAAAAATAAGGGAATGAATTTGAGGATGCATCGAACTACAAACATTTTTGGGGAAGTCTTATCTATATTACTACCACTAGAGCATGCATTTCATTTGTTATTGGTATTATTTTCAGGTTAATGCAAAATCCTTGTGAAGGAAATTGGTTTGTTGCAAAAGAGTTCTAAAATACTTGAAGGGAACTCAAGATTTTGGAATCAAGTACTCTAAGGTGGATGACTTCAACCTGATCGGATATTATGATTCATACTTTGTCGGCGATAAGGAAAATGGAGTGTCACCTTCAGTTTATGTCACAAGTTTTGGATCAATAGTTGTCTCCTAGAGATAATACAAACAATCAGTTCCAATAGATTCCACAATAGAGGAGAAATATGTGGAATTTGTATAAGCAACGAAGGAGATTGTGTGGCTCAGGAAAATACTTTAATATTTGTAGGAGAAACAAGTGAACTATACTCTTCTTCTAGTTGAAAATACTTCTACAATAAAGTTGGCCAAGAATCCCAGATTTCATGATCNAAATAAGAGTGAAAGTTTAGAGTTTGTGGATACAGATGTATGTGAACCAACTCATGTATCATATCTTGGTGGATCTGGTTATTATGTTACTTTTATTGATGATTCAACTAGAATAACTTAGGTTTATTTCATTTGACAAAAATATGATGTCTTTGATACTTTTAAAAAATGGAAAGGTTTGGTTGAGAATGAGACAAAAAAAGGGTTGAAGTGTTTCAGATAAGACAATGGAGGTGAATATTGTAGAGAGGAGTTTGATTATTATTTTTCATACCATGGGATTTGTAGAGAGAAGACAGTTCCAGGAAAGTATTATTTTGGACAATGAGGTGGTTCATTCCCTAAAATCCACTAAATCCCCATGAATGTTTATCAATATCAATATGTCCAAGGCCTTTGACAATTTAAGTTGGCAGTACATAAAGGATATATTTTAATCCTTTGGTTTTCACACCTCATGGGTTAACTAGATTTTATATCTCATATATTCTTCCTTTTTCTCCATTCATGTTAATGGTTCCCCTTTGCCCCGCTTTCGACCCTCATGTGGAATTTGACAGGGTGATCCCCTCTCCCCTTTTATGTTTATTATAATGGTGGATGGTCTTGGGTGCAACATTAAAGAAATTATTCTTTGTCAACATCTTCAAGGGATTTCCCTTCATAAATCATCCTCTTCCCTATTTTACAATCATTATTTTTATGATCCTATGTTAATGGGGATTCTCTCAGTCAAGGAAGCCAGAGCCTTTAAGAATATTATATATGATGTCATGGAATCTTTGGGTACCTTTATAAATCATCTCAAGTCCAATATTTTTTTCTTTAACACATCAATTTCTGTCCAATTTCACATCTCTCACATCCTATGGTTTTCTAGGAACTCCCTTCCATCCAAATACATATCTCCTTCTTTAATTTGAAAGTTACCTTATATTTATTAGGCACAAAATTAATTTAATCTGAGTTCAATCTTTGCCTAACATATTCAAGAGAAAAAGTTCTTGGAGTTAAGAAAACAGGCAAGAGGAAAGGAAATAGTTGAAAACCATAAATTATGATTTTAGTATGATGTTCAAAGATATACCAGTCTTCCACTCTTTTGTCTGGGCTTATCTGTAATAGTTTTTTACACTCAGGAAAAATTCTAAGGGGAGCTTCATTGTATATGATTTGGTAGTCTTTAGACATAAAATGGTCAACATATTGTGAAAATTCAACATTCAAATGCTTATTTATGATCACAGAAGTCCAGTGAGTAATTGGAGTTGGGTTACCAAGATCATATTCAATCTTCAATCATAATTGCATAAAATGGAAGGCTTGTGTAAACATAAAAAGGTGGACCGGATAAGACTAGTATCTGAAGCTTCTAAGAGATTCAAATTCTAAGATTTGGTAGTGGATTTGATCTTCTATGAACTGGACATAATTGAATTTATTGATTTGTTTTGTTGTAATTAGGAAAATTGAAACCATGATCCCTAACACAAATTCATCAATTGTCAAATCATAATTTTTTCCCAAAATCATAAAGACCATGGAAATGATTTTCTGGGAATTTTCAGGAAATAGATTGGATTGAATGACAACATTATTACTTGGAACGTCTAGATTTGTATAGAGATATGATTGTAATAAGGTAACCCTTTCTTCTTATTTCAATTCCCCGAAACACTTTGCTTCTATAAACTCATTTAATGGTTCAGTATCAGGGTTCAATGGTCATCTCATCATCTTGTTAATAGCCTGAGGAGTTAATTCAATGAAAATAGACCCAACTGTGGAAATTATGGCTCTCTTGTATGAGACGTAATTCATGGCGCACCAAACTACAACCTCCGGGAAATTATATACCTGGGGTACTAATAATTTGGTGAGGTCGGATTCCCATGCATAATAATGGTTGACCAAATCCCTAAAACCTTGATTTTTCTGCTTGTATAACTCATAGGGATCAAGATACAAAACATGATCGAAAAAATCCTTATATTTTTCGACAAGATTGTTTGATTAGAGAGAGGGAGGGTGAATCAATAATAGATATTTTTAATCCTTTTAACCACAATATGTAAGTGTTATTTATCTTTATGATCAATATAACATTACCATTCAACAAGTGTAGAGTAAATAAACCATGAACAATGGAAAATCATACACATACACAGTACACCAATATTTTTACGTGGAAACCCAATGCAGAAGAAAACCATGGAATTATTTTTCTTATATGTCTTTAAGAATTACATTCATTGGAAGCACCAACTTCCTTTGTTCTCCAGCTGCAACTGAAAGGAGTCTCCAACCCCCTATATTTTCAGGCTACAACCTGAGGGAAGCTCCAACTCCCCAATTCTTTGGCTACAACCAGAAGGAGGATAAAACCCCCTATGTTCTCCAGATACAACCAAAAGGTGGATACAAACACCTATCCTTTCCCTGTCCTACCGCCATGAAATATAAGTGTCAAATGATGAAACCACTTCCACACTGTAATTGTGAGATATACCATTGTAAACATGTACCAACCTATACCAACAAACTGTAACCAACATGTGCCACTGACTTGTAACCATGCTATGCCATTGACTTATAACCACGCTATGCCACTGCCTTGTAACCAACCTGTACATGTACTCATCATGTACAAAACAAAATCTGATAGGTACACAACATGTATATGCTTCATCCCACGTATGTCTTGTCTATACTACAACCTGCATATGTATGCAACATGTCTATACTGGAGCTTGCGTTCACCTTCAGTAAGCTAGGGTTTTCACCTATTTTTGAAACTTCAAAAACTTTACTGAATCTATCACATCAACCTGCAACCTATCAATGTGTCTTATTTGTAGTTGTGCCATGTGCATACATCATCTTGTACATCCCTTAACCAAGTACATCTATGTCTCTCTAGTCATATGTCATACATGTGTGTACAATCATGAACAAGTGTAATAATCCTCACATGGACTATACATCAAACCCTTATTGATATTCATCCTCACACCATACAAACAACTTCACAACCAAAACACTCAACCATGTGCCAAGAAATACAAACTTTGTCTCAACACTTGAACCAACAAGATGAACCAATGAATAATACCAACATACCAGTGTTCTATTTTTGTAGATCTAGCTCATACCATAATTTCCATATAACCAATACCCTCTCTAGGGAAAAACCTCAAAATTCCATAACCATATCTCTTGGAGACAACAATATCCAACTACACATAAGAATATGACATACATTTTGACTCTGTAGATAGATATGTTGTACCTTATCACTATAGACCTTCCTAGGAGATTAACTTCAGACTCTAAGAACCTGACACCCTCAACAAATCAATATTTCATGGATTTTCCACATGTACGCACCATGTTATACTTCCATACCATGTGTGTACATGCCCTTCTCCAATGCAGCCCACGTACACCTCAAAAACTACGATTTTTTTCGGTATTTATGCAATTCCGAAACTTTCTCCATAAAACCTTCGTTCTACCTCAAACTTGCATAACTTCAGATGTATAAATGAGAACCTGCAATAAACCTTACACAATAATATATATCCAATGTGATCAATAGGCGATAATAGGAGATCCTTTCTCTCTTGTTTATACTTCCATGTAGCTTCTTCAAGGGGTTACCTTCTAACCAACTTAACTAAACTTCCTTCTTTTAGGGATAACCCACTTCTAACCACTTGTCCACTTATAACCACTTTATCCAAAAATAGTAAACTCTCCACTTCTAGTTGCAACTAATTTATTTTTAATTATTTTCTTATTGCAAAAACTTAACCCACAATTAAATCATGGTTTATGTTGATATTTTACTTATACAGCTAGAAGCTACGATTATTATTTATTATTACAATCATTTATCACATTAGTTGCATATATAAGATCACTGAAAGAGAGGAAATCATAGAAATAAGAGAGACACAAATATTATCCTGGGAAACCCTTTAGGGGGAGAAAACCTAACAAACTTCCTCGATATAGATTATCCAACCAAGAACAATGCTTCTCTCTCAAGAGAGAACTAACAAAGAAGCAGATCCTCCTCTACTCCTTCACTGGGAAGAGTAGTGTGCCACTTAACCAAAAGATACCAAGATATATACCAAAACCCTCCTTGACATCACACCTAGCTGCAACAACGTCTCCTCCAAGACTTGTGCCCTTTTCCTCTTGTTGCAGAGCTCATAAGTGAGTGAACAAGTGAGGCGCTAGCCTCCCTTATAAATAGTGTTTTTGCCTCCCTAAATTAGGTTTGGGCCGACCTGTCTCTTTACCCTCTTAAATTACATTTAATTGTCAAGGCACAATAGGGCCGACTTTTACAAAGGCACAATAGGGTCATCTTAATGAATATAATATAATAACATTCTCTAGGGTTTGTCTTGGTTAAATACAATAAGGATATCTTCTGAAGCTACTATATATTCAACACTCCCTCTTAGAAAGGAAGGTATTCTTCTTGTCATGATCATCATCACTGCTTCCATGCTTCTGCATACTTGGTCATTGTCTTAATGTCAATCACGGATCTATATATCATAGGAAGTATTGCACTTTTACTGGAATAATGTACCAGCTTGCGTTGGGGTTACGAAATTGTGTTGGGGTAGTGTACCCGCCTGCGTTGGGGTAGCATACCAGCCTATTTTGGGGTTACCAAACTACCTTGGGATAGCGTACCAGCCTATTTTGGGGTTACCAACCTGCATTAGGGTAGCATACCATCTTGTGTTGGGGTTACCAACCTGCAATGGGGTAGCGTACCATCCTCCATTGGGGTTACCAACCTGTGTTGGGGTGGCGTACCAGCCTGCGTTGGGGTTACCAACCTATGCAGGGGTAGCGTACCATATTGCATTGGGGTAGCGTAGAAACCTACATTGGGGTTACCAACTTTCACTGGGGTAGCGTACCATCCTACGTTAGGGTTACCAACATGTATTGGGGTTACCAACCTACGCTTGGGTACCTCATCAATTCCCTGTATTGGGGTTACCAGCCTATGTTAGGGTTACCAGCCTGCATTGGGGTTACCAACCTACGCTTGGGTAGCTCATCACTTCCCTCTATTGGGGATTGAATCAGCTCCCTTTACTAGGGAACACATCACTTCCTACTCCTGGGGAACACATCACTTCCCACTATTGGAGAATACATCACTTCCTGTTACTAGGGAACACATCACTTCCTGCTACTAGGGAACACATCACTT
>SNQJ01S0010256.1:89930-102428 GCA_010110895.2 Picea sitchensis | reverse complement strand
TCAACAATCATCACAATAATACAGGGAAGTAATCAATAGAATATTCAAAATCAATCACACACATGAAATATACAAAGATAGATATTTCCTAAGGAAACCCATAAAGGGAAAAAACTCTTCTTCTTGATATGATAAGTAGTCTTTATTTTCTGTACATTATCATTCTTATGAGCACCAACTCCTTTTGAGGCTACCACCTATGTTTTATAAGAAGCAACTTGCTGAGAGCACCCATTAGAAGGAAGCACCAACTCCCTAAGTGTTCCAGCACCAACTGGATGGAAGCATCAAATTCCAGTCACACAGGCACCAACCTGTATAACAGAGAACAATATTTCTCCCTTGCACCACCCTAGCACCTTGTTTTTTCTAGCTGCAACCAGATGGAAGCTACAACTCCCTGTGTTCAAGAACCCACTTGAAACTCTGAGGACAATAGTCCTCCCTAGCACCACCCTACCACCTTGAGATATAAAACTTTACTTACTTTCTTTGTATCTGATATGGTTTGTTACAACTCCATGTCTCCTCTAGCTCCTTCAGCTTCTATGCTCTATTCTTCCTCTGCATCTTTCTACTTCTATGATCTACTCTCTTTCCTCCAGGGCAAACCCATATGTTCAGCTTCTCTTCTGCATTATATTCTTTGTGTTTCATCTTCCATTCTATGTGTTATGCCTCTGCATGCTCTTCATTGTGCCATTGTTCTTCTCTTTAGGTTGTTCACTTTGTCTCATCCTACTCACGACATAGCTCACGAGCCAAATCCCCTTCTCTTCTCTATTCTACATGTCTTTCACATGTCGAGTCCTCTCCATCATCATCATGGAAACTCTTTGTCTTATTGGGGAGTTATATTGAATGTGTTCATAATTAGTGGGCGTTATCTTGAGATTCCTTGGCTTCTCTGGCTGTCACAACTCTTCGTCTTCTCTGTCAGTTACAACCAGGCATCTTTGGCTTCTTTGGCTTCTGAGCCTCTTCCTTCATGTGACCACCGACAATGACCAAACACCTATTCAAAAGGTGCTTCCTAATCTTGGTCTAGTGAGCGCTAGCACCGATTCACGATATGACCTTGAGCTATGAACTTCATGTGACCATGTGATTGTGGGCGCGTCCATAGGCAGTTTGAGTGAAACCCTCTTTTCACCCCGCAATTCACTACGAGCCTCCACGCATCCTTTCTCCAAAACTGTGGTTTCAATTGCGGCCTGCTCAAGAAAAATTAAGACCCGAGCATGTTCTGGCCCCGCAATGCGATGGGACCATCGATCTCATGATCTTGATGGTGCTCCTCGATCAACAACTCCGATCTATTGTCTTTTCTTGCCTTCTTTCCTCCGTCCATGCACAATTCTTAGTCTCAACGACCAAGTGACATGTGGCCCTCCAAACCAACGGATGAGATCAATTTCGCCTTTCAGTCTTCGAGAGTCTCGATTCTCAAACTCCACTTGCTCTTGAATGATTTCACCCAGACTCCACGATCTAACAACACGTGGTCTTATCGAATCAACGGTCACAATCCCTTCGCGTATTCGGGGTTCATAAATCTCAACTTTCCAACCTTTTAACCTTCCTTTGCTTTTTCTCAGAGCTGAAAATCCATTGACGCGTGTCCCTTTTTGGATCAATGGTCACGATCCTTTCGCGTCTCTGGACTTCAGAATTATCAAGCCTCAACTAGAAATCCTTGAAGTGAGATTTCTCCAAAATATTAGATCAGCTGACACGTACTCCCCTTGACGATCAACGGTCGATATTTCTCTTCGATGATTTTCACGTTCTCCCCATCCACAAACTTTCGAAGTTGTGGATCTCATGCCACATGTTCTTCTCGATGATGGAAGGCCCCAAACCAATTTGATACTTCAGAACTTTGGGGAAGTGCTGGTGGTACAGCTCCCGAAGTAAAAATCTCGAAGTGACATCACTTACTTACTTCACTTGATGACATGTCATGAGCCTAGTAGCTGCCACGTGTCACTCGGATTTGTGATTTGCACATACCAGAAATGTCGAATCAACTTGACACTTGTCATTTTTTGATTGTGCCACATGTCCTTGATGACATAGTCTTGCTGACGTGGATCCTCATTCACTTCGGGACTTCAGCCTTCGGGACTTCAGGTATTTTGACTCTTCAATTCGTCAATTATTCCGAAGTGAGAATCCCCGAACAGTAACCTCCTCGTAACTTTTAGACCCAAACTAAATGTTGTTCGTCGATCATGTTCTTAGATTGACGGCTCGATCTTTCTATGATGCAAATTTTCTATCTTATCCTGTCCTTCCACTTGGAATGATCCAACGACTGATGAAAATTCACATAACTGAGATCTCAGATCTTACCTCACTTATCATGTCCTTCCACTTTAAGATGATTCGACGAATGACGAGAATTCTAGTTTGATCTGATGGCTTCGATATTCTTCGGATGATCCGATGATTGAGATTTACTTCGGCTCTCTGTCTCTCTGGGCTTCAGGAGTTTCAAATCTCAAACTAAAACTCTTGGTGTGAATTCTCCAGAGCGTAACCTCCTCACATCTTTAGAACTGAAATGAATTTTGTTCGTTGATCAAGATCTTAGATCAACGGCTCGATCTGTCTGCGGTGTAGCTTTGCCTTGGATTAAATCCAACAACTCTCCATATTTTCTTATCCTATCCTTCCACTTAATTTGATATGATGGCTGATGAAGATTCGGGTATTCGAATTCTCAAACCTTGTGCCCCGTTTAACTTACCCTTTAATTAATTCAATCCGATAGCTAACGGATATTCGGGTGATCGTGATCTCAGATCTCAACCCTTGCTTATCTTGTCCTTCCACTTAAATCAATTCGGCGGTTTTTGGTGATCCAACGGGCACTATCGCTCTTCCTCCTAAGCTTCTGATATCTGCAACTTAGAAGTTTTTCTAAGTGTTCACGGGTCTCGACCTTTTCTCCTCCTGTGAGTCTATCTCTTGGACCTCGTCTGCACTTCTAGAAACGGCTATCTCTTCTGAGCTTTCACTCTCGAGATTTGGTTCGTTGTTGTTCTTGCCATCAATGACAAGAAAATTCTTCCTGTAAACATGCCAACAATTGTTGAACTGGATATCACAAGTGGACATGACTTACAAAGGAAGTTTGGATGTTGAGTTTTGTACTTACGAAATGCTTGAAAATCAAGTTACAAATTTAATATATTGAAGGGAATATTGGGTGATATTGAAGGCCCTTTATGGGTAGATTTATTCTTTGTACCTTCCACATGGACAATTAGTTTCGTTGTAATGAGATATTTGTCTTGGTCATTGTCCCCG
This sequence comes from Picea sitchensis, assembly GCA_010110895.2. Lineage (NCBI taxonomy): Eukaryota > Viridiplantae > Streptophyta > Pinopsida > Pinales > Pinaceae > Picea > Picea sitchensis. Next base: position 99,113 of record SNQJ01S0010256.1, on the reverse strand, counting down.
TTTTCGTGCATCATTTGATTGAGTGTGTTTCCCCATCAAGGGAAACTACTTCCAGACCACCCTCCCATGGTTTCTTTGATGCTACATGGATGAGCTCTCTTGCTCATATCTTTCGACTCACACTTGATTTTCTAGTTATTCCATCGGACATATATGATCCAATCTTACATGAAGACCACATGAGATCTTTCATATTACTCTACCATGGTATACAAGCTCCTATGTTTTACACCTTAGATGATATGTGATTGTGTAGATGGTACTTCATGCTTCATCTTCTTAGTTGAAGTGTTATGATTTCATGGGTGGGTTTATTATCTAGAAGTGGTGTGATGGTTTCTGACCTTTTCATGAAAGTAATAAAACTGGTTAGATATTATAACACTTCTTAATGCTACTAATTTTATTATTTTTTCTTTTTTTACCATAGGGGTACATAATTTTCCTTAGATAAGTGTGTCATGACTTAGGACTAATTGTACTACTAGTGATCTAGTTGAGTATCATATCCATATTCTAACCACATCTAACACTTTCCATCCTTTCCCTTTCACTACCATCCCATTCATAAAAAATATTATCCCTGCTTACATTTGACTTATAAAATGTCACCCAATAAGGTCTAAATGAAGAAAAATGTAAGCGAAATTCAAAAAAATAAGTTTAAAGGGATAAAGGTGAAGAGAAATGATGTTAAAAATGGAAATATAAAGAAGCTAGAGTTATTCCACCTCATTAAAAAGGCCCAACCCCAAGGTCCCATGCTAAAAACACATAACTAAAGAAACACATAATAAGTAAAATCAAAGAAAATATAGAAGGGGATGATAAAAAGGTGTCAAGGTGGTAAATCTAAGCGAAGCTCCCTCTCAAAAGGCTTAAAAGTACAAAAAATGAAGATTCCTAGTTCAAAAATTTTAGTTGGACTAGTAAAATACCTTATACACCATAAAAAATGACTTTGATTGTAACATCCTCGCTATAATCCCTAGTTTAATTAATATATAATGTAGATATAATGTATGGTTGTGGTCAAACAATGTACATGCAAATTGTATTTCTGAATTTTAATAAATAAAATGTGATGCCAGATGTTGGGGGACATGGACAGAGATGGGGGTTGATTAATCCACAGGAGAGGAGGGGTCTAGAAAGGGGGGTTTTATCCATGAGTTTAATTCCCAAATTCTTTTCCTATTTTTAATGTTTTGAGTGAACCCTCTGATTTTCCCTTGAGTGTGGAAGAGCCCAATCATTGAATACATGTAAGAGGGTGGGTGTGAGGATTCATATACCATAGTTATTGGGAGCATGGGGATGAGTACAATCAGTTTGCGGATAAGTGTGTGTTAACACTCTGTAAATTTTGTCTAGCTCATAGACAAACGACAGAGGTAATTATTTCAGCCTACTTTAGAGCTGGGCACTAGCCTTCTCAACTTAGAGAGGGCACTCTTGTGTCACTAGGTATTTCTTTGGCAATCAGTGGCTAGATTTAGTTTGTTTTGGGGGGTTTTATAAAGTTGTTGGAAAGGAAGGGGAGGGACACTTAGGGATATGGAGTCAAAATTCTGAAAGTGAATGAAAACAATGACTGGCTGGTAGAACTCTCTAGAGGATAAAGGCTAAATGAGGCAATGAATCTGAGTTGTAAATTGGATTTAATTAGATTATAAGAGGAAGAAGAAAAAAATAACTACATTAGAGCATTACTGAAATGAATTATGAATTAGCTAGGAAGAAATTACACAGTTTAAATTGCTTAAGCCGAGAGCATCACAAGATGAATTATGGGCCTTTAACTCTCCAATTTAAACAAAAGAAAATGTAAATGGATATAAAGAACATGGGAAATACATACAATGAAATGAGACAAAACTCATATCACCACCATTAGAATCTTTTCATAGAGACTTCAAAAGCTTCTGCATGTGTATTCAATTCAGCTCCAGAAAATTACAATAGAGTTCAGAAACAACTAAAAGGTTCTCTTGCACTTCTGCCAACATTAATTCATTTGGAACTTCTAGTACTTATACAATTCGATTACAATGGTTGAACTGAAATGTTTCAGCTTCTAAAACTCACTACAATAATTTCAACTGATAGTCTCGGTATGTGAACCGATTTACAATGATTAAACAAAAAACGTTTGATAAAATAACGACTAATTTCTCCGACTGCTCGCCTTTTGTCTTCTCCATCTGTCTTGCTTTGATCTTTTGTCGAACTCGCCAATCTGGTGACACTTGGAGGATATTGCTTGGTTCCTGGAAAATTGCATTTAGTCTTGCCTAGTCGCATGATCTCTTTCCACTGTAAGTCAGAAGGGATCTCGTAATCCATCATTTCCTTTATCAGGATATCTAGATCGATGCAAGTGGCATAAGTCATAGCTGGCAGCCCAATCTTTACAGTCTTGAATTGATTTAAGATCTCAAAATTTGTGGCCAAATATTCCACCAGATTTGGCCCTTTCAGGTTTTCTCCCAGGCCTTCAAACTTGGAATGATCCATTCTGCACTGGGAGAGGAGAGAATTGTATTCCTCTTGATCGTATAATTTCCCTTTGCCATCCCAAAATGGTGGGAGGCCTTTGATGAACAATTGTTCAAACAAATCCTTAAATTCATGTATACTATGCTCCATCTGTATGAGTTTGGTTTGAAATGACTTGAGCAAGTTGTGCTTAGCAATGATCCTCTTGGCCCAAATGATCAGTTTAGTCCTGTCTTTGACCCCAATGGTTTGAAGTTCAGAAGTGGGAACAGAATTCAACAAATTTATAGTGTTCTAGGCCCACTCCGAGGGCCTTTTTTGCCAGTGTCTCATCCACAACAGTACACCTTCTTCTGGCAGTGATAGCCATGCTATCTTTATCATTTATGAAATTTAGGTACACCCTGAACTTAGCAGCTTCAGCAGCAATAGAGTCCCGGATTACGTGTTTATCTCCCTACAAAAGTACCTTACCCTTCAACCTCGTCTTTAACTTGTCTAGTATTTTCTGCAAATCTTGGTTTTCTTTTTAGAACTGGGCCATCTTCTCATTCTTTATTTTCATTTCTTGTTGCAACTTTTCTATATCTCCCTTAAGGATCTTGATTTCTCCTTCCTTCAGGCTAACTCGGGACATAGCCTGAACTAGTCCATCAATGCTTGACCCAATTTTTGCAGTAGAAGGTACCACAACATCCATGTCTGAAGTTATTTCATGTCCTTGTGACCAATTCACCCTTTCTTTCTCCAGCTGCAATACTTTGGCTTTGTAATTCAATGCTTCCTATCAAAATGTCTCTTTTTATTATTCTAGAGGAGCCATCTCTGTTGTTTGTGGATGCTCTGTCGTAGACATCTTTAGCCTCTTCTTCATGCTTTGAATGATCTTGTCTTTCTCATATAACCTCTTGACTTGAGTCTTCCAGGCTCTGCTGGATGATTTTTCTTGCCTCAATTGTCACTCCAACTTAAGTGTATAAGTTGTCAGCCTTGCAGCCCTCAAAATCAGACTCATGTAGTCTGAATACAACATGTCACTAGTGTTTCTGTGAAATTTCACCTTGTCTGGGGCATTGATATTTTCATAATGCAACTTAATTTCAGACACTTTATCCTCATCTTCCACTGTTATGTTGAGTGTCTTCTTTTCTATATCCCTGATTGAGAACAAGGAAGACTTATACTGAGAAATCCTTTCTACTTCGGGTATCAAATCTTTTATTTCACTCATGGCCAAGCTTCCTTTCACAACATATTGATTTGCTAAATCTTCTTTGGATTGGTAGACTGCTCCAAGTGTCTTATCAAAGACATGTTTCTTGTTGTTGAAATATCTTGAGCCTCCTTCACTCTATGGCATGCTTTATGTACCAGCCTCTTCATTTTTGGTCCCACTTTCCACCATTTCCATGCTCAATTTCTTTTTAGGTTCTTCTCCCTCCAGGTCTACTATCTATGGATATTGTATGATTTTCATTTTCTTGGGAACATTTTGCTGACCAATGGTGCCCAGGGCCTCTGAACTGTTCCTTTTTCTATAAACACTCATCTTGGGATCTTTAATAATCAACCTTGGAGGAGTTTTCTATGTATAAGACTGTTGTAGGGTTGACCCTATTTGTTATGTCTAATTAGGCTGCAAAATGACTTCCATATCTGCGCAGGTTTCCAGATTTGCCAGTTTGTCAAAACCTTCAACATATTCATGTTCATAAGGGCCCTGTTTTCTCATCAGTCTTCTTTTATATATGACTTGATTTGGATCATATTTTATCCCTTGTAGCTGTGCAAATCCAAAATCCTTGATCTTGGCCTAGATCTGAGGCAAGCAATATCTAGTCTTCACAACAAGGGGTCCTATTATGAAAGGAAACTTTAGGTTGGACGCTTTGTGCATTTTTAGAAAATGTTATGTTTTTGAGATGATTGTTTTCCTGGTGAACTCTAGGGAAAAGACTCTGGGTGTCAGAAAAATCGGCAGAAGGTAAGGTGCTTTTGGGAATCCATATACCCAAATTACTGTAGAATGCATGAACAACACCCAATCTCCCACTCTGTTTTCTAGATTTGGATGTAAACAAATTTTCATGTCCTCTAGGACTCTCGGTAGGCTAGTGTTAAAGGTCAGGCTGTAAACTTTGGACATGATCTTATTTATGAAAATGAGCATTGTGATCCTTTTGCATTCAGTTGAGATGAATGTCGCTTCGGGGAACTCTGTTTTGTTTGTATCCAAGAACATATTCAATAGGTATGTGTAATAGATGAAGTTCCTTAGTGATTGGAAATTAACTAGCTGTTTGTGTACATTATCAGCTATGAACTTATCAAAACTGATACGGACTGACTGACTGGACTCCGACTGGAAAAAGGTTAACAGAAAACCTAGCATGACCTCAACTACATATTTTTCATTATCTAAACCTAAAATATGACAAAGTATGGAACAAACCCACTGGAATTCAATAACCATGACGCTTACACTCATTAGAAAAGACAGACTTTTAGAATAATGCTCGGGTTTAAAGATTGTCTGCAAAAATAGGGTTTGACCTCGGGGGGACATTCTCTGTAAATTGCAACTAAATTTTCTTTCTCGAAGGGTTGAGATGTTGCAGAAGGAGACTCTAGTATGCTAAGGGCGTATTGAATTGACGGGCTATCTACTATGCACATGACCTCTCACCCTAATTTATTTAAGACAAATTTCTCTTCCTGTGAGTGTTGTTCTGTGCACCAACCTATGAATTTTGGGAAAGGGAATGCAACCTCGATGACATAAGGGACTATGGAGGCTTGGACCACTTCGAGGAAGGGAAACTGTCTCCCTACATTATTTGACAAATTGGTTCTGGACACAGAGACGGGGGAGACGGTTATTGCAGTGTCGAACACATCAGAGTCTTTGTTAATTAGGGATTCTTCTTTCGAGGCAAGATCTTGTTCTGTTACGGACATAATGACAGGGTCCATGGAAATAATGAAAAATACCCATGAAATGAGCAGAGAATGCACGAGTCTGGTGCTATGTTGAGCCTTAGTTCGAAGGGAGTGGTTGCGCCAAATTTCAAACGTTTGAATGATTTGAAATATCATAAAATAATGACTTGGGCCCTCCTTTTAGATGTGTTTTTCAATATCGGGGGCAGGGAAAAACAGTTTAGGATAGACTGCTTTTCGCCCCGATATGCATTTGGTGGCACCATGTGGTCGCAAGCCGAAACCATAGTATTTCCATCGGCCCACTCTCAAATGATTAAACTTTGTGCTAGTTCTCTGCTCGATATGGTTTTTTACCGTTGATTTGGGATATCTGAGATTTGTGGCCCACCAGGTCCCATCATCCTCGCACCTCCGCTAGATTTATCCATATTCTGCTTGATGTGGCCTCGACCTTTAGKTTATCATGTCTCTACATATGTTTATCCCTTCACTAAGTYTGAAGACTTGGATTCGATCAAAAATCGTTATGGTGATAACAATGTGAATCAAGAAAAACAASAAAAGGAGAGGAAATCTGTATGAACAAGGGGGGTAGTTTAGACAGTCACKTTTTTTCATGGGAAATGAGAGACAACAATAGAAGAGAGTGCATTGGATATGGAGTGACAATGGAGAGAAAATTTTGGAGTGTTTTTCGAGTTGAATAATGAAGAAGCAAGTTGTCAGGATTGCATAAGAACTAGGTTTTCAACCCTGAAGACTGAACTCCTATGAGAGTTTCACTGCARTAGCAAGCTTGTTGCTATTTTGTTTCATAGSAGTTTTCCTAGCAGTGATTTCCCTTGAGTTTCCAGTATTGAGTTTCTTGGTTACCTATGCCAAATATACCCTAATAAAAAAATGGGACACCCAATGCACTGAGAGAAGTGAAGGGGTACTTTCCTTTGGTTGGGCAGGTYGAGAGGAAGAGAGTTGGAGGAAATTTAGGATAGTTGTAGGATAATTCTAGTGGGTTGTGAGATTATCCGAGCTATGAGTGGACAGTGAGAGATGCCCTCTTTTTTGGATTCCTATCCACATATCGGGGGTGACTTGTTGTTGAGATATGGAACAACAAGTCTAGGTTGGGTGGAACATCCTTCCCAAGTAGTTGGTTGCACAATTGTTTATAAAGATAAGTGTTTTATCTATTATTTGTGTTATATTATGAGTTTTATTGTTGTGCATTTTACTATTTGTATGAGAATGGATTAGGTGTTTCTACAATGAATTTAATAGTTGCATTCATGTTAGTTTAACATGTTATAGCTACATTTTAAATAATGGTATCAACAAATGGGTAAAATGTGTGTTTTCCCATAGCTGGTAACCTACAAGATATGTTAGCAAAATTTCTTTATTTTTATGTGTATTTGACATGTAATGAACCTCGGTCAATATGTGGAATGTTATAGTTTGGTATTAGAGATCAAGGTTCAACATTGGGATTGTATGGGCTGAGGATCCGTGTGATTTTGACAAAATTTGTTGTTATAGATTTTGGATTTGTGATGCATTTAGGGAAAATGGTGAAAACCCCAAATTTATGAGCATATTCATGTTGAAATTTCCTTAAAACAATGGAAGAAAGGATAAATGGCATAAATCCACAGGTTGCAGAGTTAAATTGAATTGGGAAGTTTAGGTTTCACATTGTCGTGGTGATTGAAGAATTGGAAGATTTATGACTCAAATCTTCTTTATATTAGGAATCGATGGTCAAAATTCATTCTAGAATGATTAATAACTTCCAAGTACACCGATGAAAAAAATTGAGTGAAATTATAAATTCTTGAAATTTTATAACTTTCAAAATTTTTAGAAAAGTTTTGTATAGTAATGACGTGGATTGATAGGGTCCATGGTGGAAAAAGGAAAGGGTTGTGACACAAAGTTGTCAAATCGATGACTGAGATCAATTTGATCTTTAATATCTATGGTCTAGATCCACTATGGTCTTGGGTAGAAAAATCCTAGGCCTATAGGCCACATGAGAGAAGATTTGGGAAAAAGTTTGAGAAGGTAAAAACTTGATAGGCTTGCAAGCCGCAGGTCACATACAAATATTAATGGAATTATTTTGACAACCGGCTGAGAAAAGACTGCAAAGGTAGAATCTTGATAGGCTTTCACACTGTGGGTTGCAGACAAATCTTATTGGCATGCAACTTGACAAGTCCACGGGAGAAAGACTCACAAGAAGAATTTCCATGGGAAAAGCTCGTGAAGATTTTCCCTACAAGCTTGTGGGTTGTGGGATATGGGAAAATAAAAAGGAAAGGTTAATTCATCACTCCATAGGAGAAATATAGTGAGAAAGAATCCAATAGGCTTGCGGGTTGTGGGTTGTAGGAAAACCTTAGTAACATGTTTTTTGACATTCCACGGGAAAAGTCTTTGAACAAGAATCTACAAGGCTTCTGGGCTACAAGTTGTGGGAAAACCTTAAAACATGTTATTTTGAATTTCTAATGGGAATATCCCACAAAGGAGATCTTGACATTCTTGTGGGAGGTTTGGTCGATGGCTATTGGAGGATATTGGCGAATGATGACATGGCCGAATCGAAGTATGAAACGTTGAATCAACAGACACATGCATGCCATGTCATCCATATTTCCCAAGGTTAGTTGTGGGTCGATTTGTCAGTCTGTTATAGCATTAAATCAATCATTTATACTAAAATGTTTCAATTTTTGAAGGTCATCAACTTGTGGGGGCATTTTGAGGGCCTAAACAGTGTTTCAGGTAGTCAGAATTGAGAAAATTGTGTGTATCTTGGGTACACACAACATTTGTTGGTTAAAATTAAAGAGCTTAGTAAGATTTTTAGAATGAGATATTTTGAGTGAAAAACAAAGCTAGTATGAGGAAGTTACAACTGAAACAATGCAGGGTATATTTTTGGGACTAGTTTACTTCCAGAGGGAATAACTTCTTGCTATGAAATCAAATCGGGGCATGGGAGTAGTCTATGGAAATCCCATGGACCACATAAGAGAACCATGGAACTAGATTCAGGATCTAGGTACCTAAAATTGCACAGTATGGAATAGAATACACATGTAGCAAAGACGGATAAAAATGAAAAAACAATCCAAAATTCTACAAACCATAACTATCTGCTTAGAGCTCAAATTTGAAAAAATGACTAGTCAATGGAAATATAATAAATAATAGAATCATCTTGTGCACCTACAAAAGTTATTTGAATAGTAGAATTTATAGTCAACTAGAAGAATATGACTAGTGGCCTTAAAGAGAAGAAAATTATGCATTATGTTTCCAAAACTGTGAATAATTATTTTTTCTAACAAAAAATTTATTGCATGCACATTTTCTTGCAAAGTTAGAGGTACAAGAGGGAATATTTGGTTCCCATATGAGAACTAGTGATATGGAGGACACCCACGGGTCCTACATCCATGAAGAAGAAATCATAGGGCTGCATGTTAGCATGGGAAATGACGAGATAGAATCCAATGAAAGAAGAGGAGGGGGGGAACTTGTGGAGATGGCTAACACTATGAGAAGCTTGAAGAGGGAAGTGTAGAGCTATAGGGTAGATAATGAGAATATTATAAAATTTTAGTAAGAGATTCCACATGTTGATGTTTTACTTATACAACTAGCAATTACAGTTCTTATTTATTATTACAGTCATTTAGCACATTAGCTGCATAAATAGGATCACTGAAAGAG
>SNQJ01S0010256.1:40954-73983 GCA_010110895.2 Picea sitchensis | reverse complement strand
TTGAAGGTGAAAGACAACATAAGTTACCTGAAGTTGGGAAATTGTTCTAAATTGGCATCCAGATATTGTGGGTCGTTTGAAATCCTAGAGAGGATTGGTCCAGTAGCTTATATTCTTGCATTTCCTTCATCTATGTCTATACATAATGTATTTCATATGTCATTTATTAAGAAATATATACCTGATGCTAATCATGTTATTGAATGGAATGTGATTCAGGTGGAGCAATAAAGTGCTTTTCAAGTGCATCCGGTACACATTCTGGACCAGAAAATCAAACAGTTCTGGAATCGAGCCATAGGGCTTGTAAAGGTCCAATGAACCTGGTACATTCTAAAGGACACAACATGGGAGCATGAAGATGCTATGTGAGCAGAAAACCTGCATCTTTTTGAATATTTTGAAAATCTTGTCGATGTTATGTAAATGAGTTGCACTGAGGACAGTGCAAAAATAAGGGGAGGGGATTGTAATACCCCAAGGTCGATCCCTTGCGAAATGTAATGATGTTTGTAGGCTGGTGAGCTAAGTAATTATAAGCTGGTAGGATTATGTGTTTATTAGGCCAAAGATCCTATATGCTAAGGCCAGTGGGCCTGATTTTGTATATGTAATTATACAGATTATTAATAAAATACCTCGTTGCGTGTAGACCGACCACAAAGAAAGAGTTATGGGGGACTAAGCTCCACTGGGTAGGGAAAGGTAGGGGGATGAGAGGCTAGGAAAGAGGAGCTAAGCTTGAGGGATTAACCCAAGGGAATATTATAATGTATTCCTGAAAAAAAATACTAAAGTTGGGAAATAAACCCAGTTATCCTAAGTTCCTTTGGGGAGAGGAACAAACTCCAAGTGGAGATGAATGTTCTCCTAGAGAGACAAGTGTCACCCAAGACGCATGCATATTTATGTGGGAATTTCCACCGTTCTTGGGGGTTCACGAACCATTCGGGTCACCTTCCTGAGGATTTTGTGCTCACCATTCGGGTCACCTTCCTGAGGATTTTGTGCTCACCATTCTGACTCTCTCATGATTCTACATGCTGACCATTCTCACCATTTTTCTTTCTTTCTCTTAGCATTCTGACCAGACTGGCCATCCCTTGGGCAGTTCACGCACGCACTGAAAAAGCACGCAGCCATAGCCTTTTTTTCCATTGTGAACCTCTGTAATTTTTTAAGTCGTCCCCTTGCCTTACCCGATTTTGGTGTTTGTGGTTTGAAGAGGTGGGTTGTTAGGCCCGTGGTTGAAGAAGCAGGTTGTCAGGCCAGTGAGAAACTCTCTCTAGGTGAGAGAGTTTGTTGGGAAGTGATTTCTCCTGAAGGGATTCCAACAACAGCTATGGAGCTCTGAGAATTCCTAATCCGACCTCTTGTTGAATCCCTGTAAGGGAAGTCGAGCAACTAATGGACTATGGAACAATGAAGGTGCATATTCTTGGGGTGGGATAGGCATGTGGGAATGAGAGTCTATGATCAGTGGGCGTAAGTAGGCTCCTTGGAGAGAATCCTTCCAGTTGCACTGTGCATTTTTTCGTAGCCTCATCCTAGTCTAGGATTCCTTTTCCCTGGGTGGATTTTAGTCCCAGCTCGAGGGTGACCCACTACTAATATCGGAGTAGCATGGTCTAAGGCTTGGAGGTTCATGGAAGGTCTACATGCAGTCGGTGGTCTTCTCATAAAAATATAAGTACCAATTCTTTGTTAATTGTATGTTGTGTATCTTTTACATGTATTATAATGTTATCATAATTGTCTGTGTTTATTGCATGTATGTATTACTGTCACTTCTGCATGAATATGTGTATGAACAGAATGTTATGTCTGTTTAAAGTTTCATCATATATATATATATATATATATTTAAATTTATATCAGAGTATCAATAGTTTCAAGTGGCGTTGCCCGGCCTGTTGGGTGGTTGGGGATGTTACAAAATGGTATCAGAGAAGAAAGATGTTTCCTCTGTGGCGTTGACTGGCCTTTTGGGTGGTTGGGGACATTACAGGAGGCCCAAACAAACTTTTGATCCAGGACTTATTGGCCTGATCTAGGGTGCCACGTGGTGCTCTATGATTGTTCCATGTGTCACATCTGGATTGGCCCCGTACACACAGTCGATTGCACAATCACTGACCTAGTTAGCCGCCAACTCAGCTGCATAGTCAACCCATACCACCACATGTCCAACCTGGAGCCTTACACCTATCACCACGTCACTACCATCCTATCATCCGTACTACAAAGTGAAAAGTTTTCATTGGGCCATGTCATTGTATGGAATTCCACATCATCATCCGTACAATCCATGTGTCAATTTCGTACTATGCCAACTCAACCCTGAAAATGCCAAATCTGTATGACACGTGTCAACCTCTAGTGCTACCACGTTAGCATGTTGACTTCATCATGACATCATCTTCCACGTGCGGGTTGTACTGCTAACGTCAGTAGTATGTAGTGTTGACTTTGACCTTTGAATTTTTTTACCTGTTTGGAGAAAACTTCAGAACGCTATATCTTCGCCATACGAAGTCCATTTCGAAAAAGAATATATTGTCGAAATCAACACGATGAGCACTACGAGATAGTGTTGGTTTCATCCGAATATGAGAACTTTGATTTTTTTTCCTTTTTGGATCCATTTTGGATCACACCTCCCCACTGAGACCTTTTGGTCCTCCAAAAGGATATTAACCATACATCAAGTGAGGGATAGGCCTCTCCACTTGTCCTTTGTCTATCAAATCTATCCTTTGCACCTGTCACATCATAATCAATTGAAAAACAAACATGATAACTAAACACATATTGTTAGCCATCTTCATTCGTTCACATCCTTCTGAATTCACTACCATCCATGTAGAAAACATTAGAAACAATAAAAACATGATAAACATGATTGAAAATGAACCAACATGTATTTTCTTATTTACAGGTCTGCATGACAAAAACTCATCTTGAAGAAAAGTATGGCTATATCTACATGCCACGACCATTTTACTTTCTTTCTTAAGATCAAATGGTACAATCATAGGTGTATTGCTTGCATAAGATACCTTCTTTAATTGTTCCATTGTAAAAAGAGATTGATTCCCTTTGATATGATGAGCATGGACAACATATTTTGTCCTTCCTTTAGTTAAGTGATATTGATTATGTTCCTTGAAGAATATTTCTTTGAGATCATATAAATAAGGGCTACCCAAGACCATTACACATGCTTCTAGTGGTACCACATCACATATTACCTCATCCACAAACTTATATGTAATTGCAAAATTTATGACACATTGCTTTGTTATGGGAAATTTGTGATTTTGTTTATCCAATTTAGTGAATATGGTTTGTAATGCATCTTAGTTTCCAATCCCAATTGCTTAACCACTTCTTTTGAAATTAAGTTAGCTTGAGATCCTCTATCTAACAAAGTGTCGATCTTAGTATGTTTCATAATGACCCTTATATGAAACGATTTACTTCTAGAATAATAATCATCACCCATTTTACCTGACCAACCAACTGTTGTGATTTTAGTCTCATCACCTGAATCTAACCCCAAGTCTATTGGTTGTGCTGCTGCTGCAACATTTCTCCTTCCCTTATTTTCTTTGAACCATTTTGGTCTCTTCTCTGGGTGAAATTGCCAACAATTTTAATCATCATGCCCTTCTTTCTTGCAATGCTTGCAAGAGATCTTCTCTTCCTTCACTATAGTTTAGTTTTCTTTCTTCACATTCCCTTTTACTTTKCCTTATTTCTTTGAATATGATTCCCCTGATACACCAACTCCARTTTTTCCTGCTTCAATATATTTCGCTTGAACATAAACCTCATCAAGATTAGTAGGTCCAAACATAAACACAATATTATGAATATGTGTAGGAAAACCTCCTATATACTTCATCAAATTTTCTTTTGTATGTAATGGAATATTTAACATCAAATCCATCTTACAAAATCCATTTGTGTATTCTTGCACTGATTGTTCTTTCCTTAATTTAAGAATTTTCCATTCAATTAAAGCCTTCTCCTTATACCCCAAAGGATAAAACTATTTTCTAAGTGCAAAAATAAAATCTTGCCATGATGGAATACATTAACAATTTGTTGAGTACCATGTTGCAACTTACTTTTTCACCAGATGAGTGTTGTGTCAGCAAGACAAAGCGATGCTAATTTGATCTTGGTTGCCTCGTCATTGATTTGTTGCACACTGCAATATACCTCCATCTGTCTAACCTAGTTATCAAGCTTCTCAGCATTAACTTCTCCATTATACATGGGAAACTTGAATTTCACATCAAGTTTAAGTAATGGCATGTCAGGCTTATGTTTATGGGAATGTGAATGTTTTCTTACAGAAGTATAATTTGAACTTGTACCTGAAGAAGAAGAATAAGATGGGGATGAAGGAGGTGAAGGAGGAAGTTTTGGAGGGTCTCCTCCTTCAATTTTGTATTTATTTGAACATTACCCTTGAACATGTCTCTTTTGTTCCAAGTAATCTTCATACAATACTTTTACCATCTCTGATATGGAAAATAAAGTTCTTTGAAACTCTCTTTCGTGTTGAGAAAGTCCTTCTTCAGATGCCATCTTCTCACTTTGAGATGTCCCTTTTCTTGATCCAATCTCAGGATCTCCTTCTACAAGCTCTCCTTCACCGTGCCTTAACTTTTCCCTCATAATCATGCATACTAAAAAACAACCAACTATCAACCTGCTCTGATACCACTTGATCTAAAATGATCTTTTAAATGACTTGGTTAAGTATTTTGCATGAGTTGATTTACCATTTAGAAATTAAAGAGAATAAGAAGGAGCTTTAATGAAAGAATGTTGCAGACATAATAAAGAATACAGAACAAAAAATGAGCATTAAGAACAACAAACCATAACACCAAATTTTTTTAACGGAGTTCGACAAAGTTGCCTACGTCTCTGGGCCTGTCTTCAGTGGGGGATGATTTTATTTATTAATATTCAATGGTTACATATGACATCAAATTTGCATAAACAATATTACTATTTGGTCTCACACTATTTTGTTCGACCTCATAAATATGATGCAAAAGAAGACACTAAAAAATGCTTCCTCTAGCTCCCAAAAATGGCCTCCAAAGTTTGTCTCTCCTTATGGATTTTCTTCATAAACTGACTTTGTTCTCAAAAATCCTGCATAAAAATGGATTTTCCAACCTTTTTCTAATGGAAAAACAAGCTTATTTATATAACATTTGAGTTGGGGATCATATCCCAACTTATCCCCAAGATCTGGCCTCAATTCGGGCTCCAGATTCTCAAAAAATGGATAAAATCCCATTAAAACAGGTCTAAAATAATTAAAAAATACAATTCTATAGTTTGAAACCCACTTAACCCTCAAATCTGGGCATGTGCCTCCTTTTCTCCGAGCTCCTCATTGTATGGGACTATGTGTACATGTGTTGGGGATAAACAACTAGGCCGCACCCCTTCTCTCAAGCTCCTGGTCATGTGGAAGGCCATGTGGCCACGACTGGTCCAAATGTCACTGGCGCCCCCTGGTCCTCCACTCCTGGTCACATGGAAGGCACCCTGTATGGAAGGATAACCCCCACCGAATGGTTTCTACCTCTAAACCTCCACCATATCCACTTTATAATGGATTATTTCCATATGGTTGAACAATGACCACAGTAGCCCGACCAGTTAGCGCTCTCTGGTGAAGTCGTTGCAGGAGGATAGGTAGCAGGTTTCAGTTTCTGAGAGGCCCAAACAAAATTTTGACCCAATCCCTATTGGTCCAATCTAGGGTGCCACGTGGCACTCTGTGATTGGGCTACGTGTCAAACATGAATTGGCCACGTACACACAATCAGTTGCACAGTCACCGACCCAGTAAGCCGCCAACTCAGCTACACAGTCAACTCGTACTGCCACGTGTCCAACCTGAAGCCTACCACCTGTCACCATGTCACTGCCAGCCTGTCATTCGTACTTCCAAATAGAAATTTGTCACTGGGCCACGTCATCGTACAGACTGCCACATCATCGTTCGTACAGTCCACGTGTCAATTCCATATCATGCCAACTCAACCCTGAAAATACCAAATATGCATGACGCGTGTCAGCCTTTGGTGCTACCATGTCAACATGTTGATGTCATCATGATGTCATGTTGATGTCATATTCCACATGCGGGTCGTACTGTTGATGTCAGTAGTACGAACTATTGACTTTGACCTTTGACTTTTTTTGCATGTTTGGAGAAAACTTCAGAACACGATATCTTCATCATACAAAGTCCATTTTTGAAAATGAATATACTGTTGAAATCGATGCGATGAGCACTATGCGATGGCGGTGGTTTTTCTGAGTCTGATAAATTTGAATTTTTGGCCTTTTTGGATCACTTGTATAGGGATTTCCCTCACAAGGGAGAAAGGATGAGCATTTTCCATAATATTTAAGAAGATGAAATAGTGGAAGACATGGGAGGAAACATGCCAAGGATTTATGAAGCCTTGGACAACAAGTAAGAAAAATATCAATCCCCTATGATTGAAGTGGAAAGTAAGATTGATAACTAAGCCATAGCAATTTTAATTAATTCTGGAGCTAGCCATAGTTACATAAACATTAACATTGTTGAAAGATTTCACTTACAAATAAGTAATTATAAGAAATATTGGTTAGTTCAGTTAGTCACAAGCGTTAAGAGGAAAATCAGTGAGATGGTAAAACAATTTCCAATCAACACGAATGGACTCAACACAAAGGTAGATGTGAATATCATACCATTGGGTTCATATGATTTTCTAATTGGAATGGATTGGTTGGAAAAACACCATGCTATCCTAGACTATTACAACATGACAATCACTTGTTTTGATGAAGAAGGGTAGTAAGGAAAGGTTCAAGGCATTCAAAGATTTTCATCCATGTATCTTTAAAAGAGTTTCAAGAAGGATGTCATTTTTTTGCAGCCCATACGGAAGAGACAACCAGAGATAAATGTCAAGTATTGAAGACGATCCATGCTTGAAGGATTTTGGAGATTTTTTGGGGGAGATTACAGGACTTCCACCAAAGAGAGACATTTATTTCTCTATTGATTTGGTTCTAGGATATAACCCAATTTCCAAAACACCCTACAAAATGGGTACACTGGAGTTGAAGGAGTTGCAGATCCAACTTAAAGAACTGTTAAAGAAGGGGTATATAAGCCCAAGTGTGTCATCTTGTGGTGCTCCAATTATTTTTTTGAAGAAGAAAGATGGAACCTTCGGGTTGTGTATTGATTTTAAACAACTAAATAAGATCACCATAAAGAACAAGTACCCCTTGCCAATTATTGATGATCTATTTGATCAGCTGAAAGGTGCAAGAATCTTTTCCAAGATTGACTTGAGATCAAGTTATCATCAAGTGAGAATAAAGGAACAATATATCAACAAGACAACATTCAGGACAAGATACAAACATTATGAATTCACGGTAGTGCCATTTGGGTAATCAAATGTCGTAGTTTTTTTCATGTGTCTGATGAATTGAGTGTTCAGGGAATACCCAAACAATTTTGTAATTGTGTTCCTTGATGATATACTCATATAATCTAATATAGAAGGGGAACATGAACAACATTTAAGAATGGTGTTGCAAGTTTTGAGAGAGCATAGGTTGTATGCTAAGCTAATTAAGTACATCTTATATCAAAAGAAAATTCATTACTTGGGTTATATTATTTCAGAAAATGGGATAATAGTTGATCATGAGAAGATAGAGGCCATTAGAGGATGGCCAGTGCCAAGAAATGTTACAAAGATCATATCATTCATGGGTATTGCAGGGTATTACCAAATATTTATAAAAGGTTTTTTAAAGATTGCAAGCCCCATTACTTCTTTGCAAAAGAAGGGAGTGGAATTTAAATGGACTTCTGAATGTGAAGAGAGATTTCAACAAATGAAAGAAATTTTGACTAGTACACCAATATTGAATATTGCAGACCCCGATGAAGACTTTGTTGTATGCACAGATGCATGCAAGGAAGGGCTTGGTGGATTCCTCACACAAAAGGATCATGTGGTATGTTATGAGTCAAGAAAATTAAAAGAGCACGATGGGAATTATGATACCCATGATCTATAATTAAAAAAATTATTCATGAGCTGAAAATGTGGAGACATTATCTCATGGGGAGGAAACTTGAGCTAAAGATAGATCATTTTGGTATGAAACATTTTTTTGGACGACCCACATTAAATGCCCGACAAACTAGATGGATCGAATTTTTTTAGTGAGTATGACTTTGAAATTAAGCATATCAAAGGAAAAGAAAACCAAATGGTTGATGCACTCAAAAGAAGATTGCACGAGTTCCATGATACAACCATCAACATGTTTAGGACTGATTTGAAAGATGTAATTATAAGCTACAAATTTAGATCAACACTATTTGCAAATAAAGAAACATTACAACAAGACAATTTACAATGATTTAAAAACTTTCTTTAGAAGAGGATGGAAGTCAAATTTAAAAACTTTGCGCTGAAAGAGGATGGAATCCTCATGTACAAAGGCAAAGTATATGTGCCAAACTCCCATAAGCTAAAAAATACAGTGCTAAGGGAAATGCACAATGTACCATATATTGGACACCCAGGATATCAAAAGTCAATTGCAGTTGTGAGGAGCCAACACTTTTGGCCCGGAATGAAGAAACAAGTTGTTAATTATATCACTAGGAGTCTTTTAACATCCCCACTATAATTCTCAGTTTAATTAATGCATAATGTAGATATGAATGTGGCTATGGCCAAGCGATGTAACATGAGAAATGTATTTTTGAAATTAAAAAAATAAAATGTGATGCCAATTGTTGGGGGACATTGACATAGATGGGGTTGAGTTTTCCATAAGAGAAGGGAGTGTTTAAGAGGGGTCCAAGGGGGAAATCATTTATGGGTATTAATCCAAACCCATATTTTTGTATTTTACTATCATTAGGGACAACCTTATGTTTTCAGGTTGAGTGTATGAGAGTCCAATCATTGAATACCTATTAGAGGATGGGTGTAAAAAATCACATCCTATAGTTATTGGGAGGATGGGGCTGAGTGAAATAAGTTTTGGGATGAGTGTGAGTCAATTTTCTCGGGGAAAAGAGAGGAAATTCGTATGGGCAAAATATGTAGTTTTTATAGTCATGTTTTTTCATGAACAACAAGCAAAGAATAGAAAAAAAAGATCACTGGAGATGGAGCAACAATGGAAGGAAAATTATAGAGCATTTTTGGACCTAAATATTGAAGAAGCAAGTTGTCATGCTTGTAGAAGAACCAAGTTGCCAGGCCTAAAGAGTGAACTCCTGTGTGAGTTGCATTGTAACAACATGTTATTGTTGTTGTTTTCCTGGTAGTTTTCCTAGCAGTGAGTTCCCTTAAGTTCCTAGTAGTGAGATTCCTACTCACTTGTGCCAAAGAGACCTGATAAACAAATGGGACGCTTGATGGAATAAGACTAGTGAAAGGGTATATTCCTTGGTTGGGAAGGCCAAGAGGAAGAGAGCTGGCAGAAAATTCAGGATAGTTGTAGGAGAATGTTGGCAGGTTGTGGGAATATCTTAGCTATGAGTGGACAATGAGAGACATCCTTTCTTGTGGATTCCTAGCCCCAAATTAGGGGTGAACTTTTTTGATATCTAGAAAAACAATTCTATGGTTGGGTGGAACGTTCGTCCCAAGCAACTAGTTGCACAACTATTTTAAAAAGATACGTGTTTTATTTGTTTTATGTGTTGCATTATGAGTTTTAATTGTTGTGCAATAACTCTGTGTATGATAATGTTTTATATGTTGTTGTGATGAATTATTAGTTGCATTTTAAATTAATGATATCCAAATGGTTAAACTTTGTGTGTATTCCTGTAAATGGTAAGCTACATGATTAGTTAGCAAACAATTTCAAATTTATGGGTATTTTCACATGGTAATGTTCCTCAGTTAAACTAGGGACATTAAAAATTAGTATTAGAGCTCAAGGTTCAACACTGAGCTTGTATGGGATGAGGCCAAGGTGAATTTGACAGAAATTTGTTGTTGCAAAGCTTCACATGTGATATATTTGGGAAACAATGGAGAAATATAGTGAAATCCCCAAATTATGAGCAGATTTGAGTTAATCTACCTCAAAACAGTCGAATGAGAGGATTGATGGCATTTGATATGTAGATTGAAATGTTAATTTTATCCTGGGGAGGTCGATTTTTCACGTTTTAATGGAGATTGAGGAGTTGGAGAAGTGATGACCCATATCACATTTGAGATGGTGATCGCCAACTAAGATTCATTATGGAATGAGTAAAACTTTCAAGTGCACCAAAACAAACAATTGGGAGAAATTGTAAATTTCAAAAATTTATAATTTCAAAATTTTTGAAAAATTATGTATAGTTATGAGGTAGCCACGTGGTAGTGCCAACATGGATTCCATAATGGTAGTTTACCCGTGGCAGTTTGCTATGGCAGAAGCTGTAAGTTTAGTGTTGAATTGGATTAAGAGTCGGGGGTAATCCCGAATGTTCATTGAGCAATAGGGTTAGATATCGATCGTTCGCCAGAGATTGGTGGTTGAGAAGGCTCACGAGAACATTCCACGGAAGGTTAAGTATGTATAGTCTATGGGTTGCAGGGATATTGAGTAGCGTGGAAAAATGTTGATTCCAAAGACATGAGGATGCAAGCCTTGCATGTTGCGGGAATTTCAATAAGCTATGTAGGTTTGTCTTTTGATGGAGTAATCCATGAGCGCAAGACCAAATGAGTATAATTCGTTTATTTGTGAGAGATTATATATGGACCGTTTGATCAATTGGGTGGACATGTTGTCATAGTTTTCATCTTGTAGAAGAATTTGTGGAAGTTCTCTGTTGGAGAATCTAGTGTTGCAAGGTCATAGGCTTATGAGTTGCGGTCTTGTGGAAAAAAGGATTTTGCAGGGAAGTTCCACAAATAGTTTTTGTGTAGGCTTGTAGGTTGTGGGCTTGTGGGGGAGAAAAAGGTTCACAAGAAGAAGTTTTGGAAGAAAGGTCTGTGAAGCTAAGCCGAATATGCTTGCAAGATGTGGGTCGTGAGAATATTGTAAAAAGGGTGTTAACTTGTCACCTCGCAAGGAAAAGTTCGTGCAAAAAAAAAGAGGTTGATAGGATTGCAAGTTTGTGGATCATAGGATTTGGGGAATTCAAAATGCAGGGTAAGTTGATCTTCTGATGGAAAAGGGAATGAAGGTAATTCCGATAGGTTTCAGGATCATATTAACGAACAATTACAACAGTAAAAATAATATTTTTTCCACAATTTTCTTCATATTTTGAGGGTCATAAACTTGCGGAGGAATTTTGAATCCCTAAACGACATTTCTAGGCAGTCAAAATACAAATAATTGTGTGTATTGGAGGTACACAGAGTCTTTGTAGCTTAAATGAAAGAAAATAGTGAGATATTTCCAACAAGCTATTCCAGGTGCAAAACAGAGCTTGTATACTTTTAGAGGGCATAACTCTGTGCTCAGAAGTCAGTTTGGGGAATATGATCAGTCTGTGGAAAAATTATGAACCATAGAAGACAACCATAGATTCAGATTTGGAATTTGAATACACTAAAATGTACAAGAAGAGAAATAAGACACTTGTAGCATACAAGGCTAAAAGTGGAAAACAATCAACTTCTGCAAGCCATAACTATCATCCCAAAGACTAGATGAAGGTGAAATTTTGAAAGATAGTTAATAAGGTAGTCATGAAGATACATAATTGAGATTTTTTCAAAATTACAAAGGAGCTGTTATAGGGATCCTTATTCAAGGATGAAATTGCTAAGCCAGGAAAAAGTGCAAAAAATACAAAGTTGTCATTTCTAGATTGCTGCAGAGTTTGACCGGAGCATCGGTTTGAAAATATGAGAGTTGTTGTGAATTCAATGTCAGTATTTTTATTTGTATATAACACAAAATTTTCCTTGGTTCCTAATATATTTAAATCTATAGGTGGCCAAAGTTGGTGTTTGAGAATATTTTGCACTTGGGAGAAGGTGCACAAGAGGAGTAAAGTGGCAATATTCAATTGCCCATAAATTTATGTTCATAACTCAGATTTGAGAAAATGAATAGTAAATGGAAAGTTAACGAAGAATAGAATCATCTTGTACACCTAGAAAATGTATTGAAATAATAAATTTTTCATCCAACTCAGAAGAAGATGACTGGTGGCCATTAAAGAGAAGAAAATGTGTACATTTTTTTTCCAGAACCGTGTATGTATATATTTTTGTCTAACATAAATTTTATTTCATACACATTTTCTTGAAGAATTAGAGGTACAAGAATGAATTTAGTTCTTGTATGATAACTACATTCATGGAGTATGCCTAGGGGTCCTACAATCACAAAAGGGAAATCAGAGGGCTACATGTTAGCATGGAAAATGTTGAGACATAGTCTAATGGAAGAAGAGGTAGGAAAGATCCTAAAAACATGAGAAGACTGCATAGAGAAGTGTAAATCTATAGGGTAGATAATGAGAATATTATGAAATATCAGGAGGAGATACTACATAGTATGAACATGTTGCATAGACAAGCCAATAAAGACTATGGAACAAAGCAAGAAACTAGTACTATACAAGTGATAACATCTAGATCCCATAGAATAAGGGATGATCATGGGAATGAAAGGAAGTCAAGGAGTATGATAATGTGTCATCATTCCCCAAATAAATACACTAGGAGATATCGTGCAAGTTTAGGGCCAGGGAGCATCCCAAGTGTGTCTCCTATTAGGAGGCAGAGGAGAAGGCCTGAGGCAGACATTTTGCAAGGTGAACTCGTGAAAATAAAGCCACCAAATTTCAATGGTGAGCATAGTAAGGGGGAATAGTTTGAGGCCTATTTGTTGGAAATGAAGGAATATTTTTAGCTGCATGATTATCCCTCAAGGGTAGAAACAAGAATTGCAACCTACCACTTGCAAGGAAAGACAACCATGTGGTGGGATCAACTTAAGAAAGCAAAGCACCTTGATGAGAAGCTCTCATGGAGGAAGTTCAAAGGATATTTCCAAGAGAAATATTTGTTGGAGCATTTACTATGAAAGGAAGATGAAAGATTTCTTTGAACTCAAATTGGGAATCATGACAATGGATTAATATGAGAAGAGGTTCTTCGAGTTGCTGAAGTATGTTGGCTTCATAAAGGATGAAAAATTCAAAATCCAAAGGTTTACGAGTGGGTTACCTTCTTTCTATAGTGATAAGATAAACTATGATAACCTCGGGACTTGGAGGCCATAAGGAGAGAAAACATATTTATGAGCAGAGTAGAGGGAGGCTAATTTTCCAAAAAACTTGGAATGACAAGATGAAAGGAAAGAGGGATCAAATGCAGAAAGGTTTTAAACCACCCTTTTTCAAGAAAAACTCACAAGAAAATAAACAAGGCAAACCAACCCAAAATGAGACCAAAATGAGAGATTCATTTGGTAAAAGGACAAGGAAACAACTTATACAATGTTGGGGATGTGAAGAAAATCACTTATATAGGGACTTCCCTCACAAAGGAGAAAGAATGAGGACTGTCCACAACATTCAGAAGGATGAAATAGTTGAAGTCATGGGAGGAAAATGCCAAGTATTTATGCATCCTTGGACAACAAGCAAGCAGAACATCAATCCTCCATGATTGAAGTGGAAGGTAAGATTGATAACTATCCCACAACAATTTTAATTGATTATGGATCTAGCCATAGTTACATAAATCTTAACGTTGTTCAAATATTTCACTTGCAAATGAGTAAGCATGAGAAATCTTGGTTAGTTCAGTTGGTCATATGGGATAAGAGAAAAATCAGTGAGATCATTAAATATTTCCCAATAGATATGGATGGACTTAGAACAAAGGTAGATGTGAACATCATACCATTGGTCTCATACGTGTGTCTAATTGGCATGGATTGGTTGGAAAAAATCCATGATGTCTTAGACTATTACAACAAGACAATCACTTGTCTTGATGAGGTAGGAAAAAAAGGGAAAGTTCAAGGAATTCTAAGAGATGTTGGAAAAAATTTAGCCATGCAACTGAAAAAGATTTTCCAAAAGGGATGTCAGATTTTTGCAGCCCATATGAAAGAGGAAGCCAAAGATACAGTGGAAAATATTGAAGACCATCCAATCTTGAGGGATTTTGAAGATGGTTTTGGGGAAATCCTAGGATTGACACCAAAGATAGACATTGATTTATCTATTGATTTGGTGCCACGAGTTTCCCTAGTGTCCAAGATGCCTTACAAAATGGGCACACCAAAATTGAAGGATTTGCAGATGTAGCTTGAAGAACTATTAAAGAAGGGGTATATATTCTCAAGTGTGTCACCTTGGGGGGGGCATTACTTTTTGTGAAGAAGAAAGATGGAACCTTAAGGCTATTTATTTATTTCATATAGATGAATAAGGTCATTGTAAAGAACAAATATCATTTCCAAGGATTGATTATCTACTTGATCAACTAAAAGGTGAAAGAATATTTTCCAAGACCGACTTGAGATCAGGTTATCACCAAGTGAGGATAAAGGAAGAAGATATTGGAAAGACAACATTCAAGACAATATATGGACATTATGAGTATACGATGGTGTCATTTGGGCTATTAAATTCCTTAGTTTCTTTCATGTGCATGATGAATGGAGTGTTTAGGGAATACCTAGACAAGTTTGTGATTGTGTTCCCGGATGATATACTCATCTACTCAAATACAAAAGATTAAAATGAGAAACACTTAAGAATGGTGTTGGAAGTCTTAAGAGAGAATAAGTTGTATTCCAAGCTAAGTAAGTGCATATTTTATCAAAAGAAGATTCACTACTTGGGGCATATTATTTCAGCAGATGAGACGACAATTGACCCCGGGAAGATAGAGGCCATTAGAGGATGGACAACACCAAGAAATGTGACAGAGGTCAAATCATTCATGGGTCTTGCCGATTATTAACGAAGATTCATAAAAGGATTTTCAAATATTGCAAGTTAAATCACTTCTTTACAAAATAAGGGAGTAAACTTTGAATGGACTCTTGAGTGTGTAGAGAGCTTCCAGTGGATGAAATAAATTTTGAAAAGTGTGCCAATCTTAAAGATTGTGGATTTGGGAAAATATGGTATGGTGTGCATTGATGTGTGCAAGGAAGGGTTCGATGGATTCCTCACTCAAATGGATCATGTGGTGTGTTACGAATCCCGAAAATTAAAAGAGCATGAGAGAAATTACGTTATACATGACCTGGAATTAACAACCATTTTTTATCTGCTAAAAATGTGGAGACATTATCTTATGGGGAGAATATTTGAGCTAAGAACATACGACTTTGGTCTAAAACATTTGTTTGGATGACCCAAATTAAATGCCAGACAAACCAGATGGCTTGAATCTTTGAGTGAATATGACTTTGAAATTAAACATATCAAAGGTAAATAAAATTAGGTGGTTGATGCGCTCAAAAGAAGAGCACATGAGATGCATATTTCATCCATTAAAATGTTTACAACATATTTAAAAGATAAAATTATTGAAGCTACAATTTTAGACCAACATTATTTGAAAATAAAATAAAAATTACAGCAAGGCAATTTACAACAAAAATTTAAATATTGTGAGTTGAAAGATGATGGAATTATCATGTACACAAGAAAGGTATATGTACCAAATTCAAGAGAGATGAAAAATATAGTGTTGAGAGAAATGCACAATGTGCCATATGTTGGGCACCTATGATATCAAAAATCAATTCAAGTTGTAAGAAACCAATACTTTTGGTCAGGAATGAAGAAAGAAGTGGTTGATTATATAGCCATATGTTTAGAGTGCCATAAGGTGAAAACATATCATAAACATCCAACTAAGCTATTATATCCATTCCCCATTCTAGAATGAAAATGGGAGGTAGTCACAGTTCATTTTATTACTAAGCTTCCAAAAATAGTGAAGAAACATGATTCCATCATGGTGGTGGTGGATAAATTAACTAAGGCTACACATTTTATTCTAGTAAAGACTACAAACAAGGCAACAAACATTGCAAAGATATATACGAAAGAAGTTGTCAAGCTACATGGGGTGCCTAAGGAAATAGATTTAGACATAGATCCCAAGTTCCCATCCAATTTTTGGAAGGGTTTATTCAAAGGATTTGGGATGAATTTAAATCTTAATACAATGTATCACCCAGGGTTTGATGGGAAAACAAAGAGGACCAATAGAATAATTGAAGACATTCTCATAATGTATGTGATGAACCAACCATCAAAGTGGGAGGATTATATCCATTTAGTGGAACTTTCTTACAATAATGAGTATCATGCCTCATTAAAAATTATTCCATTTGAAGCATTGTATGGTAGGAAGTGTAACACACCAGTGAGTTGGTATAACCCAATAGAAAAAGTTGTTATCGGGCCAAAATTATTGAAGGAAATGGAAGAGCAGATGACAAATATCAAATAAAATTTAAAATATGTCCATAATAGGAAGAAAATTTATGCAGACAAAAGCATAGTTGTTCATAGATTTTAAAATGGGTGAACATGTATTTCTAAAAGTGTAAGTGAAGAGAAGTTCGCTAAGATTGGGTTGCTTCCCAAAGTTGGAAGCAAGATATTGTGGGCCTTTCAAGATCTTAGAAAAGATAGGTTCAATAGAATACTTGCTAGCATTTCCTGCATCCATGAGAGTGCATAATGTATTTCATGTATCATTATTAAGGAAATATGTTTCTTACCCTAACCAAATAATTGATTAGACTATGATCCAGGTGGAACATGAAGGGGATTTCCAGGTGGAACCAGTACACATCCTGGACTGAAAAGTCAAGTGTTCATAAATAAATCCATAGGCATGGTAAAGGTTCAATGGACCTACTACATTCTCGAAGATGCAACATTGGAGCATGAAGAAACTATGCAGGAGGAATACCCGCAAATGTTTGTTAATTTTGAAGAAAATAGAAGCTAAAATGAAAGACTTAATCTTTGGGCAGCTAAATTTCAGAACCACATCTCATAATTCCTTGTCACCTACACTGACAACCCTGATAAAAGAATGGTGTACCATGATAGAATGAGAGAAGTGAGTGGGACACATTCCTTGGGTCAACAGGTTGAGAGGAACAAGAGATTATGGTTGGAATTGTTGTTGGAGTATTGAAATTGTCGAATTTTTATTTTTAAAGTATATATATATATCGACATGGTGCTATGCACTGAGAATGTTTCACAATTGTAGAGGAGGGGGAATGTAATATCCCTACTATAATCCTCAGTTTAATTAATGCACAATGTAGATATGAATGTGGATATGGGCAAGCGATGTAATACACAAAATGTATTTCTGAATTTTAATAAATAAAATATGATGCCAATTGTTGGGGGATATGGACAGATATGGGGGATTAGTTTTCCACGAGAGAAAGGAGTGTCTAAGAGGGGTCCAAGGGGTAAATCACTTATATGTATTACTCAACCCAAAATTTTGAATTTTATTATAATTAGGGACAACCTTATATTTTCAAGTTGAGTGTATGCGAGTCCAATCATTGAATACTTGTAAGAGGGGAGGTGTAAAAAGTCGGATCCCATAATTAATGGGAGCATGGAGCTGAGTGCAATCAGTTTGGGGATGGGTGTGAGTCAATTTTCTTGGGGAAAATCAAGGAAATTCGTATGGGCAGAATAAACATTTTTTACAGTCATGTTTTTGCATGAACACCAAGTAGAGATTAGATAAAAATGACACTGGAGATAGAGAAACAATGTAAGGTGAATTTTGGAGCTAAATACTGAAGAAGCAAGTTGTCAGTCTTTCATAAGAGACAAGTTTCCAAGTCGGAAGAGTGAACTCCTATGTGAGTTGCATTGTAACAACATGTTATTGTTGTTGTTTTCTTGTTAGTTTTCCAAGTAGTGAGTTCCCTTGAGTTATCATTAGTGAGATTTCTAGTTACTTGTGCCAGAGAAACTACGTTAAATGGATGGGACCCTTGTTGGACTGAGAGCAGTGACTGGGTACATTCAAGATAGTTGTATGAGAATTCCAGTGGGTTGTTGGAATATCTGAGTTGTGAGTGGACAGTGAGAGACACACTTTCTTGTGGATTTCTAACTCCAACTTGGGGGTGACTTGCTATTGAGATCTGAAACAACAAGTCTATGGTTGGGTGGAACATCCTTCCCAAGTAGTTGGTTGCACAACTGCTTTAAAAAGATAAGGGTTTTATCTGTTTTATATGTTGCATTATGAGTTTTAATTGTTGTGCAATAACTGTGTGTATGTGAATGCTTTATATGTTGTTTTGATGCATTATTAGTTGCATTAATGTTCATTTCAACATGTGGTAGTTTCATTTTAAATTAATGATAAATGAATGGTTAAATTCCATGTGTATTCCTGTAGCTGGTAAGATAGAAGATTAGATAGCAGTAAATTTTGAATTTATGAGTATTTTTGCATGGTAATGTTCCTCGGTTAAGATAGGTTCATTACATGTCTAGAATGTCAAAAGGTAAAGGATGAGCATAGACATCTAGCTGGACTGCTACAACCATTTCCTATTTCTAAGTGTGTTGTCATCCTTATACACACCTACTAACGTGGAGAAGTCTCCAGCCCACTTGGTGTGCCCTTGGAGGCAAAAAACTAAGTCTAGACCCACTATCACCTCGATCTAGACTTATTCCGTCTAGGCTCACTCCTAGGAAAGCCAAGGAGGGTAGACCCTATTAAACTATGTGAAAGTTTATTTAAATTCTAGGAGTTGATTTTGGTTATTAATTAAGAAAACCCAACCCAATGACAGGAAGAAAATGCAAATGTGTAGTTCCTTTAATGACAAGCAAACCCTTTATTTGGAATCAACAAAAAGACCAGTGCCTAAAGATTAGCCCAAATTGAGTTAATGAAATATACAACAAAAATACAATTATACAAGAATGAAACAATGCTATGAGATATCCACAATAACAAGGAGAAATTACTTTACACTTAGACCAATTATGCTCAGATAAATAAAGAATGTTAGAAATAAAGAATGCTTTGAGACAAGTATTCACATGAAAGAGAAATGCTTTGAAAGTAGATTGCTTGAAAAAGTAACTTGCTTGAAAAGTAAAATGTGAACTTGGAAAGAAAATGTTGTGAAAGAGTGTGTAGGTTGATTTTAGCAAGTTTTAAGTCTCTCTTGAATTAAGGGGGAAATTAACTGTGAAAAATGCAAGACTACACTATGTGACTACCCCTAATTATTATCCCTTCAACCAAAAGAAAGTGTCGGGTGCTCAATAAGAAGAACAAACAAGGTGCTTCTCTAGCTCCATAGGTCAAATTTGGAATGCTTGGGCGCTCAACAAGGAGGACACGTAGTGCCGTGAAACTGTCTCCAACTTCAACTCCTTGTATCCTCCCAAGTCACCATTTTTTGTGGTAGAAGCAATAATAAATTGGGTGCCTAATTTATCTAGCCTCTCAATCCTTTGCCCTTTCTTAGTTACACAATATCCACAAAGTGGCAAGGGGAGGGAATATAAGGCAAAGGCGGGGCACCAATTTGATTACTTTGCAACAAGTTAAAACTTAAACTAGCCTTCGTGATATTGCATGGATGAAAAAGTCAATCACTATGCAAGGTGTGGGCAAAATTAAATAAATTAAATGACTTGAAAATAAAAGAACAACCTCACAACTATGGCACAAGATGGAGGACAAGCCTACTAGTTTTGGCCAAGGTGGGTAAATAAAAGTAAAATAAAAAATTAAATTTGAATCTAACCTTTAGGATATTGCATGGATGGAAAATCCAATCACTATACAAGGTGTGGGAAAAACATAAAAACTTGTTTACACTTTACAGAAAAAATTAAAGTAGAGAGAATGCAAGCCCAAGAGACTCTCTTGGGCTTCTTACAATGCTTAGAAAGTGAGAATTAAGAAGAGGGTTTGGCACCAAAACTCTTGGATGCCTCCTTGAGTGTTTTGGGTCAAAAAATATGCATGAATCTTCCTTAAAGCTGCAAAAAACTACAAAAAACAACAAGTTTTTCTTGCTGGAAATTGCTAAAATTACTTGAAAGGTTATTTTTATGATAACACAATATACTTAAATTATTTAATAAAAAATATGAATATAAAAAGATAAATTAGATTGCAAATTTAGATGAAAATAATGCTAGAAATTGATAGATATGTGGTTGGAAATGAAAATAGAAAATGTAAGAAGCTTTAGATGGCTGAAAAAATGGATTTCCGGATCTGAAATCCACTCTTCCAAGCCATTGGTAACCTGTGGATTTTGTAAAACTTTGCTACAAGATATAACAAGAAAGTGAGTGTGTTCTAATAACTTGAAAAATACTTTCCAAATATACTAGAAACAACTCACAAAGACTAATAGTAATACTACTACTAATCTATCCCAAGCAAAATACTTTGCTTGGGTCTCCAAGTAAAAATGCAAGCAAAGAAATACAAAAAAAATAAATTGCAGCAATATTACCTCATAAACAAACCAAACAATGGCTCCAAGAATACTCCAAGAGACATAAGAGATCCTCCAAAGCTTCTATTATATTAACCAAGAAAATATTTTCCCAATGGCACCAAGAATCATCAGAGAA
Source organism: Picea sitchensis (assembly GCA_010110895.2). Classification (NCBI taxonomy): domain Eukaryota; kingdom Viridiplantae; phylum Streptophyta; class Pinopsida; order Pinales; family Pinaceae; genus Picea; species Picea sitchensis. The sequence continues at coordinate 53,288 of SNQJ01S0010256.1, read as the reverse complement.
AATGGGAGAGAATGAGAGGGAGATGGGAGAGATTTTGGCATAATAGAGTTACTCTAAAAATAGATGTTCAAATGAGGAGGGGGAGGATTTATTTTATATGAGGGAGATACGAGAGATCCCTCTTGGATGAATTACAAGTGTCACACATCCAAGAGAGATAGACAAAGTCAAGGAAGAGACACTTTTAGGGTTTTGGTAGTGAGTTAGGGTTTGAGGGGTGAGATGTGAAGGGGGAAAACCCTTTTTGACTGACTCTGACTCCTTATGGACAATGACCTAGAAAAACTTGTCCAATTGAGCTGAAACTTGGTCCAAGGGTGTATAGGGTCATCTACCATTTGATTTGAGTACCCACACTCCTATACAAAATTTCCAAGGACCAAATTTTTGCATTTTACATATAAAATAATTAAAATCTCCAATTAATAGAAAATTTTAATAATTAAAAAAACCTATCAAAACTTAACGGAATTGCGAAAGACTTTAGGAGATGTCTAGCATGGTAATTTAAAACATTGTTAAACCTTATTCACCCCATGGTCTCTATAATTAGAACTCCTTTCACCACTTTGGAGGATTTTGTGAGTGAAAAAACTCAAGGATAATTAAGATTGTCTGGTAGGCAAGATTAATTACATGAGGAAAAGAAACACTCGATGAAAGGAATTTCCTAATGATAAAGTCCTAGGAAACTAAATAAAAATTGACTCATTCTAACATGTAACATTATTATCCCACGCAAGGGAGAGAACATTCCGAGTACATAGAAAGACGTGTTGGGGGAAAAATTGCCCTGCTAAGCCAAAAGTATTCAAACTTGTTGTACCACAAGGTACATAGCTTCATGGTACATGACATTGACACCTAGTCGAAATAGGTGGTCAACAAAGCGGAAATGGAAAGTAGTCGCATTGGATTTTATTACCAAGTTGTAGTCACATTGGATTTTATTACAAAGCTGCCCAAAAAAGTGAAGCAACATGATTCCATCATGGTAGTGGTGGATGAATTGACTAAAGACACACATTTTATTCCAATGAAGACTACTCACAAGGAATCCATTATTGCAGATATCTACATAAAGAAGTTGACAGGCTACATGGAGTGCCCAAGAAAATAGTTTCAGATAGAGATCCCAAGTTTACATCCAATTTTTAGAAATGTTTGTTCAAAGGTTTTGGGGCGAATTTAAATCTCAGTACAACATATCACCCAAAATCAGATAGGAAAACAAAGAGGACCAAAAAAATAATTGAAGGCATTCTCAGGATGTATGTGAAGGACCAACCATCCAGGTGGGGGTAATATATCCATTTAGTTGAATTCACTTACAATAATGGGTATCAGACATCATTAAAAATGAGCCCGTGTGAATCTTTCTATGGAAGGAGGTGTAACATGCCAATGAGTTGGGATAACCCATCAAACAGAGCTATTATTATTCCATAGTTGTTAAAAGAAATGGAAGAAAAGATGCCAAAGATCAAACAGAATTTAAAGGCTTGAAAAGTTATGGAGACAAGAACAGGGATTTTAGAGATTTTAAAGTGGGTGAACATGTGTTTCTACAAGTGAAGGTGAAGAGAAGTTCACGATGATTGGTTGTTGCCCAAAGTTGGAAACAAGATACTATGAGCGTTTTGAAATCTTAGAGAAGATAGGGCCATTTTCATACATGATAGATTTTTCTGCATCCATAAGAGTGCATAATGTATTTCATGTGTCATTATTAAAGAAACATGTGCATGAACCTAACCATATAATTGATTAGACTGTGATCCATGTGGAACAAGAAGGATATTTTTGGCTAGAACCAGGGCACATCCTAGACCATAAATTCAAAGTGTTCAGGAACAAAGAAATCAACATGGTAAAGGTCCAATGGAACAACTATGGCCCTGAAGACGCTAAATGGGAGCATGAGGAGACTATGTAGGGGGAATACTCTCAATTTTTTGAGAACTTTGAAGAAAACAAAATATAAGAATGAAAGACTCCATTTTGGGCAGCTAGAGTTATGGAACCACATCTCAGTTTCCTATCCAACCTGTGTTAGGATACCTAATAAAATAATGGTACAACCCGATGGACTAAGAACAATGAAAGGGGTACATTCCTTGGGTCAGTAGGTTGAGAGGAACATAATATTATGGTTGGAACTGTTGTTGAAGTTGTGAATTTTTTTCTAAGTATTGTGATGTAAATATGTATATGTATTTTGGCATAGTGTTGTGCATCAAGGAAAGTGCACAGTTGTAGGGGAGGGGGAACGTAACATCCTTGTTATAATCTTCAGTTTAATTAATGCATAATGTAGATATAATGTATGGCTGTGACCAAACGATGTATATGCAAATTGTATTTCTGAATTTTAATAAATAAAATTTAATTCCAAATGTTAGGGGGCATGGAGAGAGATGGGGGATGATTAATCCACAAGAGAGGAGGGGTCTAGAAAGGGGGGTTTTATCCATGACTTTAATTCCCAAATCTTTTTCTTGTTTTTTAATGTTGAGTGAACCTTTTGATTTTCCCTTGAGTGTGAAAGAGCCCAATCATTGAATACATGTAAGAGGGTGGGTGTGAGGAGTCCCATCTCATAGTTATTAGGAGCACGAGGATGAGTACAATCAGTTTGAGGATGAGCGTGAGTCAATAAAAACAACAAAAGGTGAGGAAATTTGTATGACCAAGGGGGGTAGTTTAGACAATCACATTTTTGCATGGGAAAGGAGAGACAACAACATAAGAGAGTGCAATGGAGCTTGAGAAACAATGGAGGGAAAATTATAGAGAATTTTTGGAGCTAAAGACTAAAGAAGCAAGTTGTCAGGATAGTAGAAGAACCAGGTTGTCAGACCTGAAGAGTGAGCTCCTGTGAGAGTTTCATTGCAGCAACAAGCTTGCTACTATTTTGTTTCCTGGTAGTTTTCCTAGAAATGAATTCCCTTGAGTTCCCAGTAGTGATATTCCTAGTTACCTGCGCCATAGAGAACCTGATAAACAAATGGGATGCTCGATGGAATGAGAGCAGTGAAGGGGTACATTTATTGGGTTGGGCAGGTTGAGAGGAAGATAAATGGAAGAAATTCAGGATAGTTGTAGAACAATGTTGGTGGGTTGTGAGATTATCTTAGTTGTGAGTGGACAGTGAGAGACACCCTCTTTTGTGGATTCCTAGACCCATCTTGAGGGTGACTTATTGTTGATATCTGAAACAAAAAGTCTATGGTTAGGTGGAACGCCCATCCCAAGCAGCTTATTGCACAACTATTTAGAAAGATAAGTGTTTTATTCGTTCTATATGTTATATTATGAGTTCAATTGTTGTGCATTTTAGTCTGTGTATGAGAACGAATTATATACTGCTACGATGAATTTATTAGTTGCATTCATGTTAGTTTAACATGATGTAGCTACATTTTAAATAATGATATTAGCAAATGGGTAAATCTGTGTGTTTTCCTGTAGTTGGTAAGCTAAATGATATGTTAGCAGAATTTTTTTATTTATATATGTATTCCACATGTAATGAACCTCATGAGTCAAGCTGGAGAACACTACATTAATAGTGGATTTCTTCCTTGATAATGTATTAAGGCTCTCATGTTGGTTTAGAACTTTTCCTTATCAGTGAGAGTTTGAGTGGTAACATTTTTGGCTCCATTGTTGGGCATAAGGGCCATTCCCTAGGTTATCTGAAGTTTGGCTTCAACATAATTTTGGTGAGTAAGATTTGAAAATTTACATAAGTTAACTCCCAACGACTCAATTGAAGGGAAGAAGCCCAATTCCCTTAAATATTTTAAAGCTTGGTTTCTTGTAAGGTGAAGAAATCATCTTTTGTTGGCATTTTTTATTATTCACCTTGGTGACTCCACTTTTGGTTGAAGTTGGTTTAAATGGCACATTGGGATTTCCATAAAATCTTTCCTTGCTTTGATTTCATAAAAAAACGATGGATGTCCTAATCACATACCTTTAGCATGGAAAGAAAATGTTTCAAAATTTGACAATAAACCCTTGCATGCTACTCAACACATCTTGTCATTTTTGGAATATGTTTGGAAGCTTGGAGTAACACATGAAGACATCTTAATCATGCTATTTTTTCTTTCCTTGGATGGAAAAAGAGGCTTGGGTTAGAAATGGCATTACTCCCGGGTTAATATCATCTTATGAGGATTTTATTAAAGTCTTTTTTAAGTGTTGGGGTCCTCCTTTGGAAAGGTTTGAAGATAAATATATGGAAATTGAGGAAACAATTACTTTCTCTGTTCTTGGAAATCAATAATATCGAATGGATTTAGATAAAGTGGCTTCCCATGATGAAGAATATTTTAATGAGAATTTGGAGAATGAATGTAATGTGGATGAAAGTGATTCCCCTATACCATATAGACATGGAGTGTCATATTTGAAAGCCTTTAGTATGGACGAAGCTAGAAAACAAAAGGAGGCAATCATGGTATGTAGCATTCAAGAAAACCAAAAACCACCTCTTATGGGTATAGATGAAAAGTCCTCTTATGGTCCTCTTAAAGAGAATGAACTCTTTGAACATCAAACTTATGATGAAGATCTTAAAGAATAACACTTAGATGATTGGATTGATGTTTCCATAAAAGGAAAATGGAGATAGATGCTTTATTCCTTGAGTCTCAAAGAAATCCTTCATTAGAGTTGGGGGTTGAAATAAGCAAGAAGATAGAAGAAAACAATGTTGTTTTGAACTTAATTGAGAAAAAATAATCTATGGATACAACTCATGAAGAAGAATCATTTGACAACCCCATTGAAAATCAGGGATATGAGAACGAAGACCAATCATTTAGTGAGGAAATTAAAGAACAATCACTTCATGAAGAGTACAATTTTAATGGTGACCAAGTCTATGAGGAACACATGGATGAAGAAAAAAATCATGGAACCATCAAGGAGGAAGAATTAAGTAAAGATGAAGTTATGAAGACATGCTTTGATGGTGAAAATGACCAATTTTTTTTTTCTTATTGACATGTAATTGGGGATTTGATGAATGATACCCATTGTCAAAATCTTGAGCTTTTTGATCCATCTTTTGAGAATTTTGAAAGGGTGAATTTTGAAGGAGTGGTGGACTTTCCCATAATCCATGAAAACGATGATGACCTTGGTGCTAAGAACTTTATTGACCTTTTCCACATTGGAAGATATAAGTGGGATATAGGATGTTTTTAATTTAAAGGTGATCCAATTTATGATACCGATTATGAGGGTGGAGATGAGATTGAAGAACTTGGACATAATGAAGGGTTTAACTTAGAAATATTTGATGAAAAATCCAAGTTCAATTCTTGAAGAACATGGAATGATTTGTCCCCCTCTTCATGAAAAGGTTAAGTCTGAAAGGGTTGTCATAGATTTTGAGCATCCCTTTCCTTATGCCTTAGAGAACTAAACCTTGACTCTTGAGTATCTTCATCCTCCTTGTTTACCTTTGACTTATGAGTTTTCCCCTTCCTTAACTTTGACTGAGAGAAGCATGGAGAATCAATCTAGATCTTAGCTGAAGTCGCCTTCACAAACTCTTTTCTTCAATAATTTTATAAGTAAAATCAATGGGTTGACCCACTCCTATGATTACACCAGCCCTATTGATCTTTGGATGGAGGAAGTTTGTGGAGGTATTAATCAACCATGGCATGATTTGGACCTTAATTATACTTAATGAATATGATCTTGCCTTGGTCCTAAACTGGGGAGTGACCAACATTCCACCTTATGGCCACTTAGTGCTTAACATACTCATGTTTTGGTTTATAACCAAACACAAGGGAAGGCCTCAAGCTGATGATGCTATTCTTAGGTGGTTTCATTGGATCTTTGACTTTATTTAGCAACCACACTTCTTAGTTAGTTTGTAGTAGGAAATAATAAGTTATTTTGAACATTAGCTTAGGATGTTTGTGATTTTCTTTCACTACCTTAGAATAAATTTCTTTCCATGCATTTTCTTTACTTAGAATACATGCTTTATGTTTTCATTCTTAGACCTAGAAATTTTTATTTTTTATAAAATTTTGACGTAGTTTTCTAGGGTGGTAGATTCGCCTTGTTTCTCATGTTTCCCCAAGTTTAGATGTGTGTAGGCTATAGTTCTAGTGTGATACTATGGATTTATCATACACTCTTTTTTTGAGAGTGCATGTCCTTAAGTAGGAACTAGACGTTTCCCTCGCAAGGGAAACTCCAAACCACCCTCTTAGGGGTGCATTGATGTTGTTTGGATGAGCTCTCCTACTCATATTTGACGATTCACACTTGATTTTCCAGTTATTCCATCAGACATATATGATCCAACTTTACATGACGACCAAATTAGATCTTTCATATGACTCTACTATGGTATATTAGCTCCTATGCTTTACACCTGAGATGATATGTTCTTGCGCAGATGGTACTTCATGCTCCATCTTCTCAGTTGATGTTCTATGATTTCATATGTGATTTTCTTATGTAGAAGTGGTGTGATGGTTTCTAACCTTGTCATGAAAGTAATAAACATTAGTTAGATCTTATAATACTTCTTAACACTAATTAATTTGTTATTTTGTTTTTCTTTACCATGGGGGGAAATAATTGTCCTTAGATAAGTATGTCATGAGTTAGGACTAATTATAGTATTGGTGATCTGGTTGAGTAACATATCCATATTCTAAGCACATCTAACACTTTCCATCCTTTCCCTTTCACTACCATCCCATTCATAATAAAATACTACCCTTGCTTATGTTTGACTTATCAAATGTTATCCAGCAAGGTTTAAATGAAGAAAAATTAAATCAAAGTAAAAAAATAAATCCAAAAAGGCTAGAGATTAAGAGCAATAATGTTAAACATGGAAAAATAAAGAAGCTAGAGCTATGCCACCTCATTAAAAAGGTCCAACCCCAAGGTCCTATGCTAAAAATGCATAAATAAATAAAAAAGGACCAAGAAAAATCAAAGAAAATATAAAAAGGGATGATAAAAAGTCATTGAAGTGGTAACTCTAAGCGAAGCTCCTTCTCAGAGGCTTACAAGTACAAAAAATGAAGGTTCCTAGCTCAAAAAGGCTAGTTGGACTAGTAAAGGACCTTATACATCATCAAAAACGACTTTGAGGGTCAAAACATAAAGTTTCCCTTCCTTTTTCCATCATTTATTCATCAAAATTTCCTATCTCTAACCAAGTTACTTAGGGAACACCTTTTTTCCTAGGAAATTGACACGTAATAGGGATGAAGTTGTCCCACCATAGTAAACTTAGGAAATTTACAAAATTAACCTATGTTAAGTTGTTAGAAGTTATTGCTTGGTGTTTGTCACCTAATGACTTGTTTTAAAGCATAATGCATCATTATAAATGAACGCCACACATTGTAATCCATGCACTATGCCTCGAGTTCCATGTCATTGCCTCAAGATCTGTCTACTTGCCTTGGGATCCACGTACGTGCATATAGATAGATATATCTACATTAGGAATCTGTGCCATTTGTTTGGGATCCATGACACTGCATTGAGATGTGTGTCATTGCCTAGGGATTCATAACAATGTGTTGGATGATGACATAGACTCCACATCATCATCATATGCCACATGGACCATTCCTAGAGGGCACACACACTTGCTTTCTTGGACCATTTATTGAGGTGTTGAGGAGGTTAGAGCACATATTTAAAGGGCGGTCAGATTCAGGGGAAGTTATCTTTTAACAGAGGGCCTAGAATTCCACCAGATCAACGACATTAGATGCAAAATTTCTATAGGGTTTTCGAAATGGGGTTATAATAGAAAGTTAGGGACAAATCAACCTACTTACAATGCTATTGGAATTTGCTGCATGAAAATTATCATTGCTTTTTAGAGACACACGTGGAGGGCACATTCTCTCTCTTAGCCACAGGTGTGGGTGGTTAGAGTATTTTGTTGGGCATGCTTCTCTCTTTGATTAGTCCACTCACGTGTTTGAGTTGGTTAATATATTATTTTATTGGCTCAAAGTGGTTTTAGACCATGGTATTGAGAGTGCCTCTTGTCTTAGCTCATGGTTTTGTTTGAGCACATGGTATTGTACTAGCACATGATTTTCTACTCATGGTTTTTTGAGGTGCCTTATCTATATAAGGAGGGTTCCTCTCTCATTTCTCATGGTTGTAAATCAATTAAAAGACTTATTTTCTCAATATTGGTGTGTTTTATTCTTTTTTCTTTGAGATTTACAGCTCTTTGGCATTATGGAATTCATTTACAGCTCTTGGATATCCCTTATTTCACGCTCTTAAATAATTCAACATCCTTTTCAAGGTTACATGGTTTGATCTCTAAATCTTACATTCCTTGAAGAAATATTGCAACATCAAATGTTCATTTGCAAGTGCACTTAATGGTTCAACTTACACACATCAACTAAACACACATTAAAGATTTTTACATTTATGTGTTTCATGGAATGTCATTGATGGTTTAATTGCTACATGGGCATATCATTCTCCTTGGTGTAAATGCAACTTTACGGTATGTTGTAAGGTTGAAATATCTCTCTAAGAAATTCATACATTTGTTGAGATTATGTACCTTGGAAAGTGTTCCCCATGTGTTTGTGAGCTCTTAAACACATGTGGGAAGTACTGTGTACTTTGTGCCTTGTAATTTATGTCTAATTTCGCTTTGACTTAGGAGATTTAAGTCAAAAGTGAAATTTGGTCATTTTATCCTAAATGACTATTAATTCACTTAGGAGACATAAAGTGAACTTAGAGAACTTAACCCAAAGTGGGTTTGAGAGTGAGATTACTATGGGATGATCTCAACCATTGATTGGACATGAGTTAGGATGATCTCAATCGTCCATTCTTTAGGTTTCCATATGGAGGTTCAAGAGGGGCACAAAGGGAAAAAGATACCTCATGCACTCATTTGTTCACTTGGAGAGTTTGGGAGAGAGCATGAGGATGAGGTTTGAGGCTATGGTTGAGGAAAACATGGGCGCTTATATCCATGGAGGTGGCCAACAAGCTTAGGTCCTCATTTATTTAGTGGAGAGGTTATTTCTTGAGGAGGGTGCATCATCAACAGGGAGGACTTTCAAAGCTCAGATTGCAGTGAGGTTTGTTTCAGTGGGAAGCTATAACTCAGTATCAGAGTATTGTGGGAGGGTTTCTCCATCAGAGCTTCCAATTGGCAGAGAGATCCAGTTCAGTCGTCTTGACAACATTTTTGGAGGGCGCACCTTCCTAGGGCGCACTTGCTTCAGTTGGGCTTGTATTATAGCTTGGATCAAGTTGTTATTGTATCAGGTTCTTCTGTTTATTGTACTTGTTGTATTCCACCTTGTATTCTCCCTATATATACACTCATATTCCAAACTGGTTTTCCCCGAGGAGGTTTTATCCAGGGTCATGTTGACCAAAATACCTCTGTTCATTTTCATGTATGTTAGAGTTTAGAACTACAGTATTTTCAGCAGTAAAGATCTCTAGGTGTGTTACATATATTTTTGTATGCATGTGCTAACCTCTTGGTGACAAAAACTACATGCTAGAGCACCTAAATGGCCTATGTAACTGTAACAAATCAACAAAAAAGTTTCTGAACTATTTGTTGTTATAAAACAACAACAAACCCTTGTTTGATAGTTGAAACTTAGAGCCAACTTGAGGTCAAAGACAAACCTAGTTGGCAGCTTGATAGGACCTGGAAAATCTTCATGGTATTAGAGCTTGGTGGCTGATTTTTGCTGAGTTTTGGACAACATATTGAGGGACTGTTTTAGACACCTTTTGGGCAGATTTTGTGGACAACCATTGAATGAGTTCAGTGGTAGCTTTTTGGCAGATTTTTGTGGAGGCTTGTAGAGTAGTTTGTGGACATTTCATCAGTCTCTTTTCACACCTATGTGGTAGGAGTGAGGCTGATTTTTCACGACCTCTTTTCACACCTATATTGTTAGGAGTGAGGTCGGTGTTATTTTACCTCTTTTCACACCCGTGTTGACAGGAGTGATGCAACATTCCTTTGCAGTTGCAACATCAATTTGAGTGCAGTTGAGAGTGATGTCAACATCTCAGATGCGTGTGGAGGATAGGCTAGCTGGAGCTAGCAACTGGTCACCTTGGAAGGCCATGATCGTCTTTGTCTTGGAAGACCTCGAACTATGGGATATAGTTCAGGGAGTTGTTCATGTTCCCGCTGCTACTGCTCCCGTCTTGTTAGCAGAGTTTAGGAAGAGGAACAACAAGGCAAAGAKGACCATATGTGATGCAGTGCARGATCACATCATTCCCCACTTGACTAGGAAAGCTTATGCATTTGATATGTGGGCATCTCTATGCAATCTTTATGAGAGCTCTAATGAGAACTAGAAGATGGTTCTTTGTGATCGATTCAAGGGCATTCGCATTCTCAAGAGTGAGTCGATGACTTCCTTCCTTGGTCGATACACCCAGATCCGAGATGAGCTTGGAGTCGTTGGAGAGGTGGTGGACCCATTCTATGGTGAGGACAACCTTAAACAACTTTACCAAACCATGGGGTCCATTCGTTCATGGCATTGTTGCTAGGGAGGTCATGCCCACATGGGAGAGGATGTGGGATGATTTCGTTCAGGAGGAGACTAGATTTGTCTCAGAGGCTTTTGGACAACAACAACAGACAATGGGTGATGAAGATCTTGCTCTTTGGACAAAGGGCAAGAAGAAGGTCGGTCGGGGAGGTCGACAGGGTCCGAAGTTTGGGGCCCCACCATAGGGAGGAGGGAGAAGAGAGATATGCGTAAAGTGAAGTCCTTTGTTTGTAATAAGTTGGGGCACTATGTTGGACAATGTCCCAATAGGAAGAAAAAGAGGGGTGGTACCACAACTACAGTAGAAGAGGCAGAGTTTCAGACTTTGTTTGAGAGAGAGTGTGCTTTCCTCATATGTTACACTTCAGTTGAGACGACACCCAGTATCTGATATATTGATAGCGGGGCTTCGATCCATATGACTGGAGTCAAAGAGCATTTGACTGATCTCAGAGACACTGAGGTCAGGATGGAGATTTCCCTCGGAGATGACTCCTTGGTCAGAGTTGTTAGGATTGACATTGTTACCTTTCGGAGAGATGGCATGCCACCTATATCGTTCAACAACGTTCTCTATGTCCCTGGGATGAATAAGAATTTGATTTCAATTTCTACCCTCTAGGATAGAGGTCTTGAGGTGTCCTTAAGAGGGACCAAGGTCTTCATACACCCTAAAGGGTCCTCGCTTGCCTCATGACAAGTGATTGGAGTGAGGTATGGGAAACTGTTCAAATTTCTTTTTCAACCTCTTCATGCATTGGCAGTGAGCAATGACAGCAGAAGAAAGACATGTGAGCTATGGCATCAGAGGATGGCCTATCTACATCATGGAGCTCTTGGAGGACTGAGAGAGATTGTGAGCGGAGTTCCACAGATCAGTACAGAGCATCAAGCTGTTTGCAGAGGGTGTGCTCTTGGTAAGTTTACCAAGGCCTCATTCCTCAGTAGTGACACCAGGTTAGATGGGATAATGGATTTAGTACACACGGATGTGTGTGGGTCTGTGTCTCAGAAGTCCTTGAGTGGTTGTGAGTACTATCTCACATTCATTGATGACTACTCAAGGAAGACCTGGATCTATTTCCTGAAGACCAAGAGTGAGGTCTTCAAGAGGTTCCAAGAGTTCAAAACTCTTGTGGAGAACCAATATGGAAAGAGGATCAAGGTCTTGCGGTCGGATAATGAAGGAGAGTATTCCTCCACTCAGTTCATAGACTTTTGTGCCCAGCATGGGATCAGAAGACAGATGACCGTACCATACAATCCCTAGCAGAACGGGGTTACCAAGAGGAAGAACTGGGCTATCATCGGTGCAGCGAAATCCATGTTGCACGATCAAAGTTTGTCTCTTTACCTATGGGTAGAAGCGAGTGCTACTGCAGTTTACCTACAAAACATGAGTCCCACAGAATATTGGGGAAGATGACTCTTGAGGAGGCCTTCACTGGTAGGAGGCCCGATGTCAAGCACATCAAGATCTTTGGGTGCTTGACCTATGTAATGTCCCTTTCCAAATAAGAGCTCCAGAGAGGAGGCTTAATGGTCTAAACCACCCTGTTAGACTATAGCCAGGGCCAGAAAGGGGTAAACAACGTCACTAGAGGTCACTTCAGTCACCAGTGTTATATTCAGAAAGTGACATTGAGCTAAAAAGGGTAAAGAGCTCTTTTAAGTTAGTATGAGCTAAAAATAGAAGTCAACAGTGAATTAGGGTTTCAGCAGTGATTTAGGGTTTTGGAAGTCAA
>SNQJ01S0010256.1:23099-35510 GCA_010110895.2 Picea sitchensis | reverse complement strand
TCAGTGAGAGCAGAGCTCCCAAGGCCAAGGATTGGATCATAGAGAGTCAGGAGATTCTCAAGTTGTTGAAAGAGAACTTGCAGACAACGCAAAACCGACAGAAGATAAGTGCGGACAGACATAGGACAGAGCGCAGATTTGAGGTTGGAGATTTGGTTTTCTTGAGACTCCAACCCTACATATAGTCATCTCTGAAGAAGAGTGGGGCCGAGAAACTCAAGCCCAGATTTTATGGTCCTTACAGGATCATGCGCCGAGTAGGCGAGGTTGCTTACGAGCTGGAGCTTCCAGAGGGGAGCAAGATTCATAACGTGTTCCACGTGTCTTGCCTCCAAAAGGTAGTGGGACAATTCAGTAGCACATCAGAGGAGCTTCCCCCGTTGAATAAGGAGGGACAGTTGGAGTTAGTTCCGAAGGAGGTTTTGGAGTTTCGGGAGCGGAAATTGAGGAGCAAGGTCATTAGACAGTGTTTGATCAGATGGAGAAGGCTTCCAGTAGAGGACGCTACTTGGGGGAGCGAGCAGGTGTTGCAACACCCTAGACTGGTATTGCTTGAGGACAAGCAATTTCGGGAAGGGAGGACTGTAATGTCCCTTTCCAAATAGGAGCTCCAGAGAAGAGGCTTAATGGTCTAAACCGCCTCATTAGACTATAGCCAGGCCTAGAAAGGGGTAAACAGGGTCACTATAGGTCACTTCAGTCACCGGTGTTATATTCAGAAAGTGGCATTGAGCTAAAAAGGGTAAAAAGTATTTTTAAGTCAGTATGGGCTAAAAATAGAAGTCAATAGTGAATTAGGGTTTCAACAATGATTTAGGGTTTTGGAAGTCAACAGTGAATTACGGTTTCAACAATGATTTAGGGTTTTGGAAAGCTATAAAGGAAGGGTTAGTGACCTAATTCATCATTATGCAGATTACGACTTGTCATTGAGGAGAGAGGCGCATCTCAGGAGAGATAGTTCAGTGGATTCCATGAGGAAGACACCAACTAGTTGATTTCGGTGTTGAGAGACACACCCTAGTCACCGGGAAGATCATTCAGGTCTTCCATTATTCTTCGACAACAGTTACATAGTGTTCAGCAGCAAGGGCACATTCATCCAAAGGGAGGGCGCAACTTCTAAGGGGGTTTTAGGTCGACTTACCCCATCCAGGGGGAATTTCGAGATTTTCCTCTGACCCATTTGAGAGGAGGGCAAGGTGCATCTTTTGCCTGGTTCCTTATTAGATTTCGATAGAGGAATCAATTGTGATGCATTTTCCAGACTTGGACGTGCTACACTTTTGGCAGACACATTTGGAGTTCCAGAGCAAGCATCAGACCATATTCAAGGAAACCCTTCCGACCCATTTCCCAGTAGACCAAGGCAATCATTTTGAAACATATCTCGTCCGATTCCGACGATGGAATCACTAGGATGCATTTTGCCAGAAGAAGAGGGGCATATTCCCCCAGGGGCATCCATCCAGGTTCCAGACTCATCAACAGAGGGCTCTGACAAATACCAATACTGTGGACTAGAGTAGGGCACATCATTTGGGACAGTTTCCAGGCCATTCCGAGAAGTATAGCTCCCAGGGTGAACTTTCCAGACTTCCAACAGTTACCATCAGAGCTACCATATTCCTAGCGTACCCATTGATTCCGCAACACTCACATATTTCGGGTATTATCTTTTAGTTGTTTATCTATATTCTAGCTAAGATCCTTTTGTCTTATGATCTAGCCAAGTGTTGTTATTTTATTCAATCGTATTCGGCCTATTGTAATCTGCAGAGATATCATAATACAAACTTTGCAGTCCTTTGTCGCATTTATTATTTGTATGATCATTTATATGCTGTAAACAATAGATCCTACATACACATTAACAACATTTCCTAGACTAGCCAAGTCATGAACATTACAACCTATTCTCATGTCCCCTTAGAGAAGAGGACAAAGCTAGACCCCACAACCCAACTGGGGATTCTTGTTGGATACTTAGAGGTGTCCAAATCCTACCGTATCTACATTTTATCACTTAGGAGAGTGGTGGTGAGAAGAGATGTCAGATTTGAGGAGGATAGGGCTTTTCATAGATCTCTTGAGTCGAGAGTCAGTGTGGAGGATGATGCAAAGGCAACAATTGATGTCTCAGAGAGAGCACAACCTCATGTTTTCGGTACGCCAATATCAGGGGTGACAAGGTCACCATGCACAACTTCAGGGTCACAGTCAGAGGGTGTTCAGTGAGAGGGGGCAGAGGCTTCAGGATCTCAAAGTGTTGAGACTAGACCTGAGGCAGTTACTCTTGGGTAGAGATACCTTACCTCTCCATTGACCGCTTCAGGGAACAGGAGACCTAGATGGTTTCAGGAGACCCTGAAGGAGGCTAAGGAGAACGTAGGAGAGCACAAGATCAAGATTAGAGAGAGTGGACCTCCAGTGAGACTTGGATCATATTTGGCTTTAGTGACGAGTATCTAAGATACTGAGCCACAGACATTTGCGCAGGCAGTGGACCAACAGGTCTAGAGAGAGGCCACAATGGAGTATGACTCCATTGTGCGCAACGATGTTTGGGAGGTGGTTCCGAGGCCAGTGGGGAAGTCAGTTGTGACTTCTAGGTGGTTGTACAAAACCAAGTATGCTGCAGATGGAAGCATAGAGAAACAGAAGGCCCGTTTTGTGGCGCAAGGCTTCTCTCAGATAGAGGGAGTCAATTATGATGAGACATTCACACTAGTTGCGAGATACACCTCGATCAGGAGTATTATTGCCATAGCGACAAAGATGGGTTGGAGCATTCATCAGATTGATGTGAAGACCGCATTTCTGAATGGCTTTATAGATGAGATGTACATTGAGCATCCACAGGGGTTCGAGGTGAGTGAGAGGGAGACTCACGTGTGCCTTTTGAGAAAGGAAGTTTATGGTCTGAAGCAAGCTCCCAAAGCTTGGTATTCACGTATTGACACATATTTGCTTCAGATGGGCTTCGAGAAGAGTGATAGTGATCCTAACTTCTATTACATCATTAGAGGTGAGGACACATTCTCATTCTATATGTGGATGACTTGTTCATCACAGGAGCAGAGGATCTCATAGTTGAGTGCAAGCTAGGACTTGCATCAGAGTTTGAGATGAGTGATATTGGGTTGATGCAGTACTTTCTGGGTATGGAGGTATGGCAGGAGGAGGGACACATATTTCTCGGCCAGGGGAAGTATGCTGCAGATATTCTAAGCAGATTTCATATGGAGGATTGCAAACCTATGTCAACACCCATGGTTACCAACTGGAAGAAGCTTAGTGCTTCAAATTCCCAGTTGGTAGATGCTACAATTTATAGGAGTTGATCGGTTCACTTATGTATTTGGTCAACACTAGACCAGATATCTGTTTTTCCGTGAACACTCTCAGTGAACATATGGTAGAGTCGAGGAGTGTTCACTGGATTGAGGCAAAACATGTGTTGATGTACATTGTTGGGACAATTGATTTTGGCCTGGACTATATCAGAGATGATGGGGTCAGTTTGGTTGGCTACACCGACTTAGACTGGGCAAGATGTGCTACTGACAGAAAAAACACCTCAGGGTGTTGCTTTGGTTTGGAGTCAGGACTTGTTTCCTGGTTCAGCCAGAAGCATAAGTCAGTTTCTTTGAGTTCCGTCGAGGCAGAGTACCTGGCAGCTAGTTAGGCCATTTACGAGGCCATTTGGCTTCGTAAGATGCTGCTAGGACTATTTGGTCAGGAGATGCCATCGACCGTCATACACTACGATAATCAGAGTTGTATAAAACTCTCTGAGAATCCATTTTTCCATGACCGATCGAAGCACATTGAGATAGGATATCACTTCATCAGAGATTGGGTTCAGAGAGGGGCAGTGCAGTTACAATATATATCAACTGACGAACAGATTGTAGACATTCTCACCAAGGCCCTGCCAAGGGGCAAACATGTCCACTTCATAGACAAGATGGGCTTGGTGAGAAACACATTCCTCAGTAAGAGGGAGTGTTGAGATTATGTACTTTGGGAAGTGTTCCCCATGTGTTTGTGAGCTCCTAAACACATGTGGGAAGTACTATGTACTTTGTGCCTTGTACTTTATGTCTAATTTCACTTTGACTTAGGAGATTTAAGTCAAAAGTGAAATTTGGTCATTTAAGCCTAAATGACTATTAATTCACTTTGTGGGTGAATTAGGAGGCATAAAGTGAACTTAGGTAACTTAACCCAAAGTGGGTTTGAGAGTGAGATTATTATGGGATGATCTCAAACATTGATTGGACATGAGATAGGATGATCTCAATCATCCATTCTTTAGGTTTYCTTATGGAGGTTCAAGAGGGGTGCAAAGGGCAAAAGAGAGCTCATTCACTCATTTTTTCACTTGGAGAGTTTGAGAGAGAGCACGAGGATGAGGTTTGAGGCTATGGTTGAGGAAAACTTGGGCACTTCTATCCATGGAGGCAGCCAACAAGCTTAGGTCCTCATTTATTTAGTGGAGAGGTTCTTTCTTGGAGGAGGGCGCAGTTGGTGAGGAGGACGCATCATCAACAGGGAGGACTTTCAGAGCTCAGACTGCAGTGAGGTCTATTTCAGTGGGAAGCTACAACTCAGTATCAAAGTATTGTGGGAGGGTTTCTCCATCAGAGCTTCCAGTTGGCAGAGAGCTTCAGTTCAGTGTTCTTGACAACATTTTTGGAGGGCGCACCTTCCTAGGGCGCACTTGCTTCAGTTGGACTTGTATTGCAACTTGGATCAAGCTGCTATTGTATCAGGTTCTTATGTTTATTGTACTTGCTGTATTCCACCTTCTATTCTCCCTATATATACACTCATATTCCAAACTGGTTTTCCCCGGGGGGGGTTATCCAGGGTCATGTTGACCAAAAATACTTGTGTTCATTTTCATGTATGTTAGAGTTTAGAACTACAGTGTTTTCAGCAGTAAAGATATCTAGGTGTGTTACATATATTTTGGTATGCATGTGCTAACCTCTTGGTGACAAAAACTACATGCTAGAGCACCTAAATGGCCTATGTAACCATAACAAATCAGCAAAGAAGTTCTTGAACTGTTCGCTGTTATAAAACAACAGCAAACCCTTGTTTGACAGTTGAAACTTAGAGCCAACTTGAGGTCAAAGACAGACCTAGTTGGCAGCTTGATAGGACCTGGAAAATCTTCAACAGTGAGCATTCACTTGTCAATATTTTAAGATAAATTTGCATGCTTCACAACACTTAATAACATTTACTGCATTCCGACTTGTTTAGTTAACTAATCAATCTAAGTTCACGAGATCACTCCCACACTAACGATTTAGCTTTGATTGACCTTCAGGGATCCCCCCTGGACTAAGATTACTCCTTTTCCTTATTCTAAAGTGTGAGGCAAAGCCATTGAGGTGACAGTAGATGGCTTGCTTGATAGTGCCTCTAGGCTCTCTCGTTGAGGTTAGAACTTTTCCTCCTAAGTGAGAGTTTGAATGGTAATATAGTGCATATTCCTTTATGTTCATTATTTGCTGCCTCTGTTTCATTATGTAAAGTATTCTGTAGCACATTGATTTTCTGTTTTACAACAGTCACCAATCCTTGGTTGTCCAAGCAAACTACCATAGGACATGGGTGACTACCACAGCATTTGAGAATATAATTTTAGGTTGTAACAATATTCCATAAAGCACCTAACAAGTGCGATTATCATGGCATGTAGAGGTGACTTCCAAAAATTACATTTTGTATTCATCATCTGAAAAATACTAAAATTTAGACTAGTTTATGAGTCCACCTTATCTCTTTAGTTTGTCTAAAGTTTCGAGGACATATGAAGAAGAAGGTGACTGTCTTGCACACGATCTTTTCCTCTGGCTTAAATCGTGACTCCAATTAATTAATCTTGTAGCAGGTCAAGTTTATTTTGAAACAGATTAATTATATGCTAGAAGCATAAAATGCCAGCAAAGCACATACACAATAAGAGGCTCTTCTTGATATGCAAAGAAAACTGCAATATAGTAATACTAGCTTCCAGGAAAAAGAATGTAAAATGACAGAAGAATGAATAGCCTGAACTTGGCATAAAATGCCCATGTCTTTCACCACTAGGGGGATTGACTATCGTGAACATCCAATATGCTGTGCAGAAAGTCTTGCTAATAGTACAGAATCACAAACACGCCATGTGACATACTCATGATACAGCTTGCTTGAATGACAAAAGAAGCCATAAATGTTATCTCAAAACATCAATGTAATGCCTTGGGAATATCCAATTCAAATGAATTAGGTTTGGCTGAAAGGGGCCATGGCTGTTGCTGTTGCTGTTGTAGTTTCTCTTTCTTTTTCCTTTTCCTTGAATTTTTTATCTGACTTCTTTTTGCTGCGCCACAGCAAACGAATAGGAGTTCCGGGGAAATCAATATTTGACCTCAACTGCTTCTCCATGTAACGCCGGTATGTGTCTGGAAAAAGCTTTGCATCATTCAAAAAGAAGACAAAGGTAGGGGGGCGAATTGCAGCCTGTCATTGCCAAACACTAAACATTAATAGTGAAAAATCATGTGCTCATGAACATAATAACTAGTATTTTGCCTCATGAATCATTATTTTCATGACCCATCAAATAGTCAACCCATAAAACTAGAGAAACAATTTCTGTCCATTTTACTATATATGTTAAATCTGTATACTTTTGTGAAAACCTTGGAAGGTGCCATATAGTGCCTGCAACATTTTTTTCAACAATGTCAAGAATTGAAGGAAACACATAGAGAGAGAGTAGCACCTTTCATAGACTACAAAAGAATACAATGCTATTATTTTAAGGCAATAGAAACATAATTAATTAAATAACTCAGCACAAGCATGACCAGCTAGATAGAATCGAATGCTCTGAATACTCAAATGACAGAAAACAGCCAGAAAAACTGATGAAACCAAATTAATATCTTCTGAAATTAGAGTGATGATACTTCTTTCCAAATGAAAACTTAGGAAACTAATGGATCTTGAACGAAGGTTGCATCCCTGAACCTGCAAATGGAAATCACGATAGATGAAATGCTTGTGGAGGTATTAGCCATTAAAAGGTGGAAAAAAATAAAGCTCCTGAACTTTACATGTGTGAAAAATATCCCTTATCCAGTCAGATAATCATGATAAATTGTACAAAATGGCCTAGAATAGTTTGTCTACCAGCGCAAGCTCACACACTTTATTTAGAAAAATTATGTCTGTTAAGAATGATGTTACCTCTATTCATTATCAAGCCATGTTACGAAACTATGATGCTGTCATTGTCGAAAGATGAATCCTTCCTAACATTTCAAATAATTCGAGAAGCTCGTAGAAACAGATTTAATGGCAAATGAAAAACACACACCAAGCCTAACAGTATTTTTCTCACACTATTTTTTCACCATCATGGTCGGGATCACTGTCTTCATTGCGGGCCATGAGACATGATCTCTGAAATATCCCTGATCCCGCTGATCAAGATATTTGCTACTGATCTATTGTTCTGTCTTGCAGATCTGATACACTAGGGGTTTCTGGATGCATTTCAGTTGTATGCTTGAGATCTTGATGGTTATTGCATGTGCATGTTGCATATTTATGGTTTTTACAGCATATAAAGGACGCATGCAGAAGTAAAGAACATCAACTGCCCAATATCATATATTATACGGTTCAAGCATGGAAATACAATAGCCTACTGGAAATATAGAATATAAACGTCAACTAGATCTCATGGATCATCACTGGAATACAAGTAAATAGCATAAAAATACCCGTGATCAGAAGATGATAGCAGATCTGATGCATGCACGAATAGATCGACAAAATATGCGATTCCGGAGAAGTACAGTAACCGCTACCAGCTAGAAAACGCGTCCGGAAGAATGGACCGTCAAAATGCACTGGAAACTGCTCCAATTGAAGCGCCCTGGCCTCTAGACTGAAATGCATGAGTGTCGGATCTCGGATCTGGTCTTTGAGGCACTGGATCTGGACCCCTGGGGGGTTTGCGCACCTCTTGGGACACTGGATGCGCCCCAAAGGATTCCACCAACGGAATCTGATGCTATATGGCTCAAAACGATCATCTCGCTAAATGCGGAAGTGGATCGGAAGGAATTGCTCGAATCTTCTCTGTTACTCTGCATGCAACCCCAAATGTCTGTCTGGAAGAGCTGCGTCCTAAATGGCTGGATAAGGCGATATGCAAGATTCCACCGTCAGAATTCGACGATAGATGGCTCAATAGAAGCGCCCTGGATGGATCTCAAATGGGTTGGAAGGAAACTGCAATTTGGACTCGGATTTTGTGCAGCTCTCCAAACCCTCAAACTGACTTGCGCCCTCACTGGCTGAGTTGCGCACTCTGCAATGGATACTCCTGAAAAGTACGGTGAAATACCTGGATGGTATCTTCGATGGGCTAGGGTGTGTCTCTCAACACCGAAACCAATCAATGGTGGTGGTTTCCTCCAGAAATCCACAAAACAGTAAGGTTGGCTCTCTTCCTCCTCTAAGAACTCTCAACATCAAATCATAACAATGCATAATGAGCAATTAGGTCAAATTCCTCCCTTTATACCTTTCCCAATCTAATTCACCATTGACCTCACTTAAGCTAGGCGCTTTTCCTCCTAAGGTGAATAATTAATTAATTAGGTCCCCTTTTAGCACCTTTTCATTCTAATTCTTYGTTGACTTAGGCTTAAGTGACTTTTCCTAAGTATTTTGGCTTAATTCATCGTTTAGCCATCAATTCCTCCTTATTTCTCCATCTTGTTCCCTGTTTGTGCCTGACTATAGTCTACGAGAACACATAGACTACTAAGTCACTCACTGCTGGCCTGCTCTTGGGAACGGGATATCACAATCTCCTCTAGTTATCCCTAGGTGAGAGGGGGTAACATGACCATTAAATATATACTATAATACCATGAAAATTCAAGGGTGTGCTCGTGACCTAAAACATAGCTAAGTCACTCACTGCTGGCCTGCTCTTGGGAACGGGACATCACAATCTCCTCTAGTTATCCCTAGGTGAGAGGGGGTAACATGACCATTAAATATATACTATAATACCATGAAGATTCAAGGGTGTGCTCGTGACCTAAAAGAGCCCACTCCCATGTTCTTATTAATAAAAGAACCCAACAGGCATGTACAATCAATGGAGTGTGATAACTTTCATACCCTTGGTCAAGGTTCAAATCTCATGGACTTCACTCGATACCTTGACTTGGTTCCATTCCCATGGGTTGATCTGGTAGCTTGAGGTAGCCAATGGGGGCACTTGAAGGTAGGGATTGAACTTATGGCATTCAAAGATCATGTTCTGCATGCGCATATTATGGATCCAAGCCCACCCCCATGTCCCCCTTGAGGCTTTTCATTTATACAACATTCATTGGGTTGTGGTCTAGTGGAAATTCAGAGCACTTGTCATGACGATGACCCAAGTTCAAAAGCCCGATGGTCAGGGTCAATAAATCAACCACAACTGAGACTGGGAAGAAGTCCTAACGAGTTTTATGGCCCATGGATGCAGAGAAGTAAAACATGTAGATGACATTGAGACTAGATGGAAGTCCCAATGGCCTTGACGACCACAAATGCAACACAGAATTAAATGTAATGAAATGTAAAGCAACACTGCTGCCGACATTAACCGAAATAGTTACTGTAAAAAAAACAATGAGACTGCTCATTCTCCAGTTTTCGGGGAGATACAACCATAAAGAACTCAATAAAACAAATTTATATTTTCATCCAAGACTGCGTCGACAAAAATCATCCATGGTCGGGCTGCAATATTTACGAGTTCTTTTCTGCTGCAAAATGGTTTCCTTCTGTAATGTCCCCGTTGGCCTAGGAGGCATAAGGAGTGGTTCTGCTAGCCTAATTTGGTTCCCGTAGGCTAAGTCGGAAAAGTTACCTAGGGAACTCAACTTTTGCCTAGGAAATGACTTTATAAAGTGAAAAAGGGAAAAAGGGGGACATGGGTCTTAGCCAAATGAAGTCACTTAAAAATTAGAAAGTGTGCAAACATAAAGTGACTTTAAAAAATAAAATTAAAAGTAAGTGAGCGGGAAATAGCTCAATGGAGAAATAAAAGAGGGGAAATGAGGAGGCACCCCTCATTCTTGCATTTGCCCATTGAGAAAATAGATTTGGAGAGCTCTTGGAGAGTTTTCTAGGGTTTTTGGAAACCCTTGCTTTTTTCTCTGGTTTCAGTGTTGCAACGATACACCCTAGCTAGATTTGGGATCGGAATCACTCAGGGTTCGACATTGGATTTTATTGCTAAGTTGTGGATACCATTCTTCATTGTGCTGAACATTTCATTCTCTGGAGAGTATTGCTTGCCTGCTGGCTGAGATATTGCATTTAATGGCTGAGTTTCCTTGTGGGAAGATTGTGGCAGCATTGTGGGCATCACACTTCAATATGAGGGCGAATTTATGAAGTAAAGAAGGAAGATTTCGTCGTGGGGCAAGTCATTATCAGTGGGGGGGCGATTTTATTGTTGCAGACAGACTACCTATTGTTGAGGGCGACTTTCCTCTTTGCTGGGCACCTCTATCATTGCTGGGAGAATTATTTATTGCTAGGAAGACAGTGATTCGATGAGGGACTGAGTTATTTCTGTTGAGAAGTTGAGTTCGGCCTTGGTGTGGGTTATTTCTCTATTGAGGACGTAAGAATCCTTGAGCAGCAACATTATTCATTGCTGATAATTACTTCTGGGCGCAAATTCAGATCTCTAAAGGTTATTTTTGCATTACTGGACGCATATCTAAAGTGCTGGACACTTAATTCTGTGTTTCTGGGTGTTTATTTGTATCACTGGGTGCTTATTTGTGTAGCTGGGCGCTTATTTGCATTGTTGGGTGCTTATTTGTATTTCTGGGCACTATAACTCATTGCTGTAGCAGACTGCCAGTCTTATCTGTGTTGAAACAGATTGTAAAAGACTTTTCAAGGAAGCCAAGACATCCCAAACTTATACACCAGGTTCCAATTTGATTATTGCATGGTTTACAATGTCTTTCCAATCTTATTTTCTGCTGTAGGTTGTTAACATCATTATCATTTGGTAGTTCAAACCTTGTATTGTTTATAATCTCCATCTGCTGGCATCCAATACAATATTCCATACTGCATACTTAATTAAAACCAGAAACCAACAAACTGTTTGAAAGAAGATGTAAACCAGAATTCAACAAAATCACCCGAAAATTTTAGTGGGAATATTACAGTGGTATCAGAGCATGTTCCTCTGCAGCTGTGGGCTTTGAGGGGCACTTATAATCAGATTTATGAGACCAGAAGACGAGCAGAACATTACCTACCGAAGACGTAGGGGAAGAACCCCAGATCCCCCTGGGTGGGAAAAAGAATAAGTGGTTAGAGAAGAAGAAATAGGAGAGGCAACACCATCTATCACACCAAAGGGCAAAGAAACTATGGGGGAAGAAGATGATACCAAGATCAACAGTCTGTTCAATATTTTGAATGATTTGGCCAAGGGTCAAAAGGCCATGATGGACCTTATGGGGCAGCTAGCTAAGAACTCCTTAGAGGGCCCAACAAAGCAGAATTAGAATGGTGATGGGGGATCAAACAATGGAGAGGGTAGCCACTCACGCACTACCATGCAGAGCCACCCCCACTTGTACACCAAATCCCCCAGACCCACTATGCCTCAATTTTTGGGGAATGATGCCGCAAGTCCATTGATGAAGGTAGATCAGGAGGAGCCCTATAGGGCATATTTAGAGGAGTACACGAGGCTAGGAGATGATTTCCACTCAGCCATGTCATTCGCGGAGTTCTGCAATATGAAGAGAAAAAACCGACCGAGAGGGCCCATGAGGGCCATGACACAAAATTTTCAGTTGCAGCGTACCCTTGGGAAGGTCACTATTCCCAACTTTGACGGGGGCTCTAAATGCTCCGCTAGATCATGGGTGCAAAAGTTCGACACTTACTTTCAGTTGCACCAGATGACGGAGACAGATGCCATTAAGTTGGCCACCTTGCACCTGGATGGCGAGGCCCATGAGAGGTGGTACCATGGGGTAGTCACCTTGGGACATGCCAGGGTTACCTCTTACCTGGACTTCACACAGAGACTCATCAAGAGATTTGACAGGAAGGACCCTGAGCTTCACTTCAGAGAGTTGGCTCAAGCAGATAGGTAGCCCAGAGGCTTATATATCTGAGTTTTAGAGGGTTGTTGTGATGGTGACAGACATTTTAGAGGGCCGTTTAGTGATGTTGTTTGTTGAGGGGCTAACGACGCCTCTACAAGGATGGGTCAAGGCCTACAAGCCTAGCTCCTTACAGGATGCAATCAACAGAGCTCGGGACATGCAGGATGAAGTACCT
>SNQJ01S0010255.1:209784-262643 GCA_010110895.2 Picea sitchensis | reverse complement strand
AATTAATGGTAATGTTAAAAATTTAAGTAAAAGGATGAAAATGAAAGATAAAGGAGAATGTCACTTTTAAGAATTTAACATTACCATTAATTACTAGGGTGGGTGAAATGGAAGGGGTGGGGACCTCTTTAAATAGCATTAGTAAGGCAAAATAACCCTCAATTGCACACCAAAACACCTTACAACTCCAACTTGCATGAGAGAACATGATCCAAGTACTTCTCTGTTACTTAGGTTTTAGGGGGTTTTAGGTTTTAGGGACCAAACCGGCCAGTTTATGGTTTATGACCAAACCGGTCGGTTTATGACCAAATCGGTCGGTTTGGTCATAAACCGATTGACCAGTTCGGTTTATTGGTCGGTTTGAACCGGTCGACCATCAAACCGGTAAAACCGACCGGTTCCGGTTCGATTCACCAGTTTTTAAAACAAGGATTTATTTATAACACAGTCTGCATATAATGTTGTGTTATATATAAATATATAACACAGTGTTGTATATAAACTTTAATTTTAAAATTTAAATTTAAAAAACAAAAAAAAACTGAAAACAAATCGATTATCGAACCATACATGTACACCGTTGTCGCTACCCGACCCAATTCTCACGCCTCTACCTTGCTGCACCTCTGCACTCTGCTCAAACGGTGAGTGTTGGGCCTGACCACAAGAGAAAAGCGACCTGTTGATGTCTTGAAGTGGGGTTGGGCCCTTATAATACCATCCGGAGGCTGAAACCCTAAAACCGCGCGAGAAGACTCATAAAACTGCCCTGAAAACCAAAACCGCGGCTCAAGCCCTAAAACCGTCCAGAAATATTTGGGATCCGCATGTGTGGGGTCATTGGACGGCAGGATCCGTTTCCAAAAAAACAGGATTCGTTTCTGGGTGAGTGGATTCGTATCGATGGCCTCGGATCCGTTTCCTGGCAAATCAGAATCGTTGCAGCGGCGTTTCCTCGGCGAATATGGGCGAATCCGGATCTGAAACGCGGATCCAGTAACACAGTAAAATGGCTACTTATTGAGTCAGGAGTGACTCATGACACCATGATGTGGATAATCTCTGAAGTTTGTTATTAGAATTTAACACAAGTTCAATTTCAACAATCATGATTCATTGAGATTTCATGAATATTAGAGAGTGAGAACCAACCAAGTAGTTGCCGCCCACACTGATGAGAGGGATATGTACCTCTAACAATAACGAGGATGGAACAATAGGCTCCTTGGTTAGGAGAGTATTGATTCCAATAGGGGTATAGATCTAAGCACACCAATTCCCAGTTTCTGATCCTTGAACCTCTCGACATAGGATGAGAATGGGAGATTATTCCCCATAATTCTGTAAGCCACATGCTTTCCGAACCATATGACTAGTCCAGTAAATTCCATTGCACTTCTATCACATCAATAAGGTATGCACGCCAATACCATTGATGCCCAATAGCTTTTATGGTAATGGCTGGATTCGATTTACCACTACCTTGCACAATGAGTATAACACGGAAAATGATGGTATAGAAATGAATATCAGATAAATGTTAGGACATATGGTCCGAAAAATCTCTATAGCGGTTCCATGAACAATCCTTTTCAAGATCGGATTTCTTGTATCGTGAAAATGATATTTATAGTGAAAAAGCAACCATGACATGAACCAAAATAAAAAATAGGAAGAAAATATATCATAATTGTTATAGCGCCAACTCAGCCACAGAGTGACCAAATCATGTCTCTTACCGAAATCAGCAATTGACTTGCACTCCACAGTTATGCAGCAGAAAATACCTTAGGAAAGGCGGGAAATGAGTAAAATCCACCCCCCCAAGGATCAAATTTAAAAAAATAATTGGAAAACCTAGCTCTGTACAGTTATGTGGCTTTTAAGCTTATAACCACGTAAATTACCCAGGATATCGTCCTATATCCCCAAAACACACAAAAAGTGAAACTGACTACAGAAGCAGTGCATCATTAATAGAACAGCATGCTGTCTACACAAAGGACCTGAAATTAGCCGTCTTTGGCAAGAGAAAGGTCATGTTTGAGTTTGATGGTTCATAGGAATTCACAAAAATCAGATTCATGCATTGGAAATCTTTAAATACAGAGTTGGAGGCTGTTTGAAAACATCTTTGGAATTGCATTGTTATGCTGCTGAACTTTGGAGAGACTCGAGAGATATACTTGCAATGTGCCCACGGCATTGGAGGATCCGCACTTAATCCAAAGGACATCACCGATTGATAAAGAAGAGAGGAAAAGAGACCCCGAGAGGAAGGACCTTGCAAGAGGAGGGATTTGAGAGCTATCTGCCCAGTGCAGAAGGTATAAATCATGCTGTAAACTTCCTATTGCTTAATATAATATTTTTCTTCCTACACCCCCGCCCCCACAATTTCAGTGTCTATTTTGTGCTTTATTTCACCGTTTGAAGTAGAATATAGATTGTCGGTTGATGTTTTGTCATTTTATGCAAGTTTTTAGTTTGTTTCAGGTTACATTTGAGGTATATCTTGTTTTGTGCGCATGTATTTGGAGTTCCTTTGAAAGCTCACTGCTCCTCCTTTATTACAGCTGCAGCCACCAAGAGATTGAGAGAAAGGAACTGGCGGATTGAGGTATCACCCCCAACCTCCTTCCCTTCACTTGCTTTGAGAAGGAATCATTCTGCTTGTTCAAATTTGCATTATCAGAGAAAGAACCATTCATCTGCTGCTTGTAGGATCAAACTGGACTACAAAGAGAGAATTAGATTTACCTACAGTCTCATTCTTGCCCACAACAGAATGGCAACTCCACGTGGGAGTTAATTTATTGATTCTTTTAGAAATTTCCTTTGCTTCCTTTGATTTGCTTGGTGCAATCCCTTTGTTTCATTAGCAATCTTCATGTGTCATAGCTTTCCAACATTGCTTGAGCCACTCTCACGCTATGGCCTCAAAGCCCCTGCTTCTTCAGAGATCTGAGCCATTTTTCATCTTTTTTTTGTGCTGCAGGACTTACGCAGATCTTTATGTTATAACCGCATAATTACATGAGATGACTTTTGCAACACCACATAATAGTAGTTACATGCGTTTCCCTTCATTGCCCACGTAAGTTGTGCTGCTGTCAGGCCAAAACCCACACAACTCTTTCCCTGTTTTCCAAGCCTCCTTCAGAAACCTGATCTCTCTGCTGTGTTGAGACGATTAGCTTGATTTCGAGTCTTAACCTCATTTTGATTGTGTGTTCACTGCATATTCCATTACCTCCATTTCATTGACTGCTTTGGATAGGGTGAATTAAACAGAATTTTCTGCATCAATCCACTGGAAAATGGCTTGAAGTTTCATTTGGAAAGTGCCTTGTCCATTAACAATCAAGAATGTTTGGAGTAGTTTATTTTTTTATATTTGTTTTCAAGCTATGTTGCATGAGTTTTCAGAATAGGGAATGGTGGGGRCCAGGGGAAGAGTGTCTGGAATGGCTATAGAGCACACCAGCAAAATTTTCAAGGGGACTGCAAGTTAGGAATGACAATATATACACAAACAAAAATATAAAGAGACTGCAATGAAACAAATCGCAACCTGCACTTATACAATCACCTTATGCAATGATGTAATCCTTGAGTGTGTCACTTGGGTACAGGTCAGTATAATTGTCTATTTCATATTTTCAGTTGTTTCATCCCCATTAGAAGTCATGATCATCGATGAAGACTCATTTAGAAGATCCCTTTTCTCCAATTTTGCTTGAAATACTTCCTACTGCATCTTTTTCTTTTTATGTGTATGCTCTTTGCTTAAATTAAATATTAGGCATTTTTCGGACCCATTTGAATGATTGTTTCATTTATTCCAAAGAAACCTTTAAAATAGACCCACACACACCTTACTCTTGGATTCCTGTACATATGACCCACTTAGATGACAATGAAGCTTGTTCCAAAGCAACCTTTGAAAACGACCTATCACTCAACATCTTTGTGAAAGTCTTCATTTAAATTGCATCATAGTGTAAATTTGTTTTTTCCATCAACTGCAAACGTTTCACTGTTGAGACATTAATCCTTAGAGACTTGATAAACCATTGATCAAAACCTTATCGTGTTGACCATTGAATCATATAAACTTACGCATTAGTGTTGGCCAACCTATATTTGAATAGTAGCTTGCTTTACAATCACGATGAATCATAATAGTCTAAGATTGCAAACGTTTCACTATTGAGACATTAATCCTTAGAGACTTGATAAACCATTGATCAAAACCTTATCGTGTTGACCATTGAATCATATAAACTTACGCATTAGTGTTGGCCAACCTATATTTGAATAGTAGCTTGCTTTACAATCACGATGAATCATAATAGTCTCAGATACTCTACTAAGTTGATTAGTGTTGACACTCAACACCTCGGCCTTCCCCTTCATAGAGTAATAGCTAAGGCTGACCAAGGAGAAAGCATTGAGATTGAAGACTTGGAGCTTGACGACATGCAACTTTGTGAAGACAAATCATATCATGAAGTAGAAGACATTACTAATCCAAACAGAATCCCCCAAAGAACAATGGTCGACAGCCCACCACCCACTGGATTGTTATTTGGATTTCTCAAATTAGTTGGCCTTGATAAGTTGATAAATGATCCTATCTCTCATAACATTGAGTGGGAGGAAATTCCCCATAAATTACCTTCAGATTTTCCCAAGTTTGACAGCAAACTCGAGGAAGACCCCCCAATGTGCACGTCATCCCCTACCACTTATCGTGTGGTTCCAATAACCTAAAAAACGACTTCGTTAGAGTTAGACTCTTTTAATGTACCTTCACTATTACAGATGCTAACTGGTATATAGAACTTCCCCCAACCATGTACGATAATTTCAAAGCCCTAGCAACCAATCTCCCAAAGTACTTTTAAGTACCTATTCAACAAGAAATTAGGACGGAACTTCTCACCACTCTTCGAGAATCCACCTCCACAATTATTAATGATCATGTGCATCACTGGAGACACTGTCATACATTGCGTAAACACAAGAAATTACCTCCCAGACTCCTTTACGAGTGGTTCATCAAGTCCCTCCTTCCCAAAATTGCTAGGTGCATCCTCTTTTCCAACCCAACAAGCAAGGACGAAATCATAGAGATGGCACTCCAGTTAGATTTGATGTATGCTGAAACTAATTGCATGAACGTTTACATTCCCTCTGCATGCACATTGAACGTTTACATTCCCTCTGCATGCACATTCCCATCCATGAATGCCACTATGGGACACTCAACCGACGAACTCATTGGCTTTGTTCAACAATTCCCCTACACCCAATCAGGTAACCTCCATTGACCCCCCATATGGTGAGCAACACCCCCCATATTCCACCTTGTGTTTGTTTCATATGGGCCTCTTGCTCCCTCTACTCCGACCTACCTATTCTTTCCACCACCATATTATGTCCCCAATGCTCCATCGGCACACTCTGCATGTGAGGGAGCATACGCCAACCTAGGGTCATTAACATCAACCAACCCAATCGACCACCCACAGAGGCAATGCATTTTGTTCACACATCACCCTTTACCGCCCAAAAAACGACCCCATGGCTAAACCCTAACCCAAATAACAATTAGCAATAGGGCCAAGGTAGGTAAAACCGTAATAAGCCCAATCACCCAAACAATAAAGACACCAAAATCAAGGTCAAAGGGGCAATCAAGGAAACAATAACCCTGGTCACAACAACAATAACAATAGTGGTAGTAACCAGACTTAGATTCTACCATCCCCGCTTTTGTCAAAAGCAAACCCAACTCTTTCGATGATTCTAGTATAGCAGAGGTGTTTCAAAGTCTCACACCCTTAAACCCACATACACGAACAGTGCTCGTTTACACTGTCTCCATCACATAGGAGACTGAATCGATATCCCTTGACAGTTTCCCAAAACAAGGGAAACCTAGAAAACGAAAATGTATAGGTCAAAAGAGACAACAACTCAACGAGTTCCACAATTCCCACCAAGTAGTCGAATGGGAACCTTCCTTGCTAAGGAACATCGGTTCCACTTCTATTAATCTAAGAGCACATGAAACAACTACATCCACAAGTTCCAACACTAGCACATTTAACTTTGATTCCCTCAAGTATATCGCCTTCCTCATTATCCGCCATTCCAAATCAACACCATCGTCAATGATGTTACTCTTGATTGATGCAAGTTGTATGAGGGAGCCACCTCCTATGTCATGTCTATGTCTACTTGGATTAAGTTAGGATACCCCACCAAGAACGATTCAACATACCGGGTATGGGCTTTGGACGGGCGACCAATTGAATCTAAAGGCAATTGTCCTAATATCTTTATTGAATTAGTCGGAAAAGTCATCATCCTTGACATTACAATCATGTTCGAACCTTTGAAATCGAGATTCCTCTAAGTTGTGAATATATACATGCTATAAAAGTTGAGTCTTCCATTTTCCATATGATGCATTTCCCATGGAGACCACGTCATCACTATTGACTAACTTTCATCGTGTAATTCCTACCCCGCCTCCCCTTCTTTTGGCTATGCCATGCAACCATCTTCACCTCCAAACAAACCTACTAACGAGTTTTATGTGGGATGAAATGATGAGGCCATCTTAAAAGCCCTAGCTAACACAGATTTTTTGTGGGATGAAAGGCATCATCGACGACCGCTCATCTTTTCTCCCTACAACAAATCTTGTGATATCTAAAGAATTCGCAATTGAAACATGGGAATTCATTCATGGTAACGTTGATAGGCTTAAAAAACCCATCCCAACTCCCAACACATTTTTAGAAGGAAACTTAGCCAAACTATCAAAAACAATCAAGGTTGACATCTCAATCAGACCAATATCATGGAACACATCCCTAAGGAGCCAACTGTACAATTGATGAAATCAATGCATATACAACCCTATTTAAACTATTTTCCAATGTATTTGTCGAATATGAGGAAATATTTTGCACTAACCCCACTATAGTACACCACCACATCAATATTTGGCTTGACATACAACTCCTGCAATAGAAACAACATCCAATACACCTAGGCAAAAAGAACACAATTCATGCTAAAATAGAGATGTTGATAAAAGCCGAGATAATTTACTCCATCCCATACACTACTTGGGTCTCAAACCTAGTATCGATCAAGAAAAGACAAGGGACCATTCAAGTATGCACAAACTTTCGAGATCTAAGGCATGCCCAAAAGACAATTACCCCACACCCTTCATTAACCAAGTCATAAATACTTATGTTGGACATGAAGTCCTCTCTTTCATGGACAGATTTTCCGTTACAATCAAATACAAATCTACATGCGAGACCAATACAAAACCACATTTACAATAGCATCGTGCACTTTTGCTTATCACGTTATGCCCTCTGGCCTTGAAAACGTTGCAGCCACCTTCCAACAAACCATGAATTATGTCTTTTATGGCATGATACACAAAATCTTGGCATACTTCGATGACCTCACAAACAAGTCGAAAAATAGGAACAAACAACTCGAAGTCCTGAGAACTATCTTCATGTTGTTACGTCAATACAGAATCGCTGCATGACATCTCTTAGGCTTCATTATGTCCAAAGAGGGGATCACACTGGATCCTCTAAAAGTTCAAACAATCCTACAAGCCTCCCGCGAAAACAATCCACCAACTCTCAAGCTTATAGAGAAAAGCCAACTTTCTCAGAGGATTCATTCCTGATTATGCCTTGATCGAACACAATTTTTTATGCTTTCTTAGCAAGGATAATCCCTTCATTTGGGACGATCAAGATTCCAAAGCCTTTCTAGAGCTCAAGACCTCCCTAGCATCGCCCTCTTGAAAAAAGTTTTAAACCATCCTGCTTTGACCGAGATTTCATTCTCTACATTATCCCATCAACACAGTTAGTTATCATTTTGTTAGCGCAAGTAGATAACCATCATAAGAAACACACAATCTACCACCTAAGGAAAAATTTAGCTCGACCTTAACTCTGCTACACCTATGATGACAAGCTAACCTTTGGGGTTGTCTTCGCCACACAACACTTGCGACACTATATCCTTCCTATACACATTGTACAGTTGTGGCGAATTCTAACTTTGTGGTAAACAAGCGAAACAAACGCATCGTTAGCAATAGGTACACCAGGTTGATCATGCTCTTACAAGAGTTTGATTTAGAGTTCACCACTTCTAAAGCTAATAAGGCTTTAACTATTGTTGAGACTATAATGAAACTATCCCCGATATCCAAGTATTCGATATTCGACGATTCTTTCACCAATGACCACATCTTCCTCACCTTCTCTGATGACCTGTTGTTTGGAGATCTCATAGTGTATCTCCAAACCCAAAAGTTTAGGCCACAACTATCTTGCATAGCAAAATGCCACCCAAACATCAAGCTCTTCGATATGTCATTATCCAATATGTAGCACCGTAGAGTCGATTCCATACTTCAAAGATGCATAAACCATGTCAAGGTTAAAAAGGTCTTGAATGATTGCCATAGCAGGGTATGTTGTGGCCATTTGTCTAGATTGGCCATCGCACAAAAAATTCTATAGGTAGGATGTAACGAACAAAAGTTTATTTATAGAAATATTCAACATAAGAAGGACAAAAGTATAAATCCATATAGGATAAATAACATATAAATGATAATCAATGAATGATAGATAGGTAAATGATATAATGACGGTATACTTTATAAGTATTGACTAGTCAAGAAGGTAAAAGATTATGCCTATTAATTAGGATGTGTCTCTTAGTTAATTAAATTAGCATTTTTTTTTATTATTATCATTATTTTATATATGTGTTACATTGCCTCTTCTTTAAGGATGCTTTGTCTTCAAAGCATTTTATGGAAAAAGTTACATCTTTGTTTTAGCTTGCACAGCCTTCTCATGATTCTCCATTCTTGAAGTCGAGATGGTTGAAGACATGAGACAATATGAGCTATGAAGTGCTGAGCAGAATTTTCATATTGTGAAAGGGTCAGACCACCCTAACTCGATTCTATGCAAAACTCTATGGTAACAATTTCTATGATATGGGGGATGATAAGATTCCACAAGTGAGCTTCCTTCCAATATACTATGATTGTCACTAGTTTTTCATGTTGATTTTGTCCTTAGTTCATCGAAGAATACAATGACTATTATAATTTGGATGACGATAAGGCATCCTTGTATCTTTTGTTTTATTTTTGGCATATTCATATTTGAATACTTCTGGTCATTTGAAGCTTGATAACATTTCAATATAAACATCTTCGTAGTTTTTTATGTTGACTTGATCTATATTAGTTCCATTCTCTAGGGTCTAGATTCTACAACTTCTTTATTTTAACTAGGTTGGTCATTGTTTCTTTATCAATTAATGATTCCTTGCTCATAAGTTGTTCTACTTCTAACTTTTCTTGCCATGACTTATTCTCGTTCTTCCATTGTGCAACCAAGCTTTGACTATGGTTCTTTACATGAGAATCTTCTTCATCTTTCTCTAATAATTCCTTGTCAAATTTCTTCTTGAGATATTAAATTTTTTATTGTGCTACTTTCCCATTTTGTTGATGTTTTGCTAGTTCATCCTCTAGTTTCTTAATTTGGGACTTAAAGTGCATTTGCACATTACCTATATATTCCCTTTCAATATATAATCTCCAATAATTGTGGCAAAGGATATTTTTATTTTTAAAGGTCGACATATATTCAAAACTTCATTCTACAAAGAGGACATTTAGTCGAGAAGGTTGAATAATTTGTGGAATTCATAAGTATTTACTATTTTCATCAATATCACCATGGTTGCTATATAGACATTCCTTTAATATCAAAAGAACTTTACAAAATGATACCTATATATTCCCTTTCAATATATAATCTCCAATAATTGTGGCAAAGGATATTTTTATTTTTAAAGGTCGACATATACTCAAAACTTCATTCTACAAAAAGGACATTTAGTTTGAATAATTTGTGGAATTCATAGGTATTTACTATTTTCATCAATATCACCATGGTTGCTATATAGACATTCTTTTAATATCAAAAGAACTTTACAAAATGATACCAGTATAAATAATATGGATTATAAATAATATGGATTTGATGTCTTAAATTCTCTTCTCTTTTTAATTGAATTTGGGACCTTTTTTCCTTCCCTTAACTATGCCTTTGTTTATATTTAGTAGACATTTTTCACTTAATTGACTTTTCAACTATTTCGATACTTTGATTTTAGATAAGATAATATAACCATAAAGTAGAGGGATATATATATTATCACTTGACTTCTCAAGAAAACCACCTTATGATTTAATGAAACATTAAAACCTTTGTTTTTTTCAATCTTCTTCCTGATAGCCACTGTAATGGAGAGTCACATTAGGTGACGTATTAATCTTCAATTGCCTCAGGATACCCTCGATGAAATGAACCACGAGATGAACAGGCGAAATAAACAAGCAGTGGCAACGACATGAAGGTGTTTGATGTGAAAAAAATAGACGACGTTAAGTATGTCCCAATCCAGAAGGAAAGGAGTTGTCGATTAATTCCGAAGTGATTCTCCAGCTATGGTCCGCAATAAAGAATTTTTTTGTTTTCAATCCAATGCCGTGGTGAGTGCTAGCAAATAGTTCAATTTTCCTCAGCAATTACGCTCTGATTCCTTACACAACTTTGCCACGAAAACAAGGGAACAAAGATAGCCAAACAGATTCGTCCTCGATGAACCACAATTGTCACTTACTTATGTGTTGCAATTCTCTCTTCTAAGGACACAATTCTCAATGACACAAGAGCAATCCCTCTTTGCCTTTGTTTGACGAATTCATATCAGGATTATAGGAGTGCTTTTGGACTGATACATGAATCCCAAGGCTATAGAACATATACACCTCTTCTGAGATGTGCATCTGTTGAGTGATTAACCTTCAAATTTTGGTTTCGGTGAATTTTATGCCCTTGATACTAATAATTTTTTTATGCTTTAATGATTATATCTTTCTTTCTAAATATGCCCTTTTCTCTTCACACAAATATTGCACAATGGGATCATTTTTCTTCAACGGAATTTTTGATTTTTAAATGGTTAAAAACCGGATTGTGGTCACAGAACTAGATTCAAAGAAACTCTGATAAATTGTAGGGGCCAAAAGCCAATAAGTTTGTTACCAAGGGCAACGAAATTTAACCAAAAGTCAGGTAGGATGACTCTACAATATCAACCGAAGTTGGGATCTAATACCAATTTAATGAACAATAGTTCATTTACGAAAATATACAACATCAGGACAAACAGTTGAAATCCATACAAGATAAATAATATATAATCGATAACGAAAATATACAACATAAGGATAAACAGTTGAAATCCATACAGGATAAATAATATAAAATTGATAATGAATGAGTGATATATTGATAGATGATATGATGTCCCTTCTAAGTGTATACTTTATAAGCAATAACTAGTCACAAAAAGCGAAAGGTTGTAACTTAACTTGTTTCTTAATTAATTAATTAAATTATTATTATTATTATTATATTACTTTTGACCCATCATATTCAATCATTGTAATGAAAGAGTCAAACATTGTGAGCGATGTCAAATCTACTTGCGCAAACTCTGTGCTCCTCTTGCACTGTTACACTCCATCACATTCATTAGCCCCTCTTCCAAATGGGGCGGCAACTTCATAGAATGTTGTCTGCCTTCCGTCAACGACCACAAGCATAGCATCGTTGCAATTGATTACTTTACAAAATGCATTGAGGCAATGCCAACCTTCCGAAATGACACTAAGACAACAGCATTGCTCTCTTTTAATCATAGTATTGCCCACTTTGGTGTACCCAAACATCTATTGTCTAAACCACAAAACCCATTTCAAAATCATTTCTTCAAAACCATGTCAACCAGGTTAGGTTTCACCCACAAGTTTGCCACACTATATTACCCCCGAGCAAATGGTCAAGTTGAAGCCATAAACAAAGTATTCAAAAATTGAAAATAATGCTATAGAGGATGGTGGATACCCACGCTATGGGCGTATCAAACCTCTTTAAGAGAATCATTGTCTTTATGTTGATGATTGCAGCGTTGTGTGACATTCTCCAGGTCGTTCTCCTCTGGACTGAATTGAGTCGATCTGTGAGAGGGCCCATGAGATGGGTGTGTTGTTCTCCTCTGGACTGAGTTGAGATGATGTGTGCCCATGTGTTGGGTGTGTCCATGTGATGGGTCTGCGTCAGACTCTAGACTGAGTTGTTATGATGTGTGGTCTCTTGTCTACTCCTCTGGACTGAGTTGAGATGACTTGAGATAGTCCCCTGCCTTGTACTCCTCTGAACTAAGTTAAGTCGGCTTGAGATGGTCTCCTGCCTTGTACTCCTATGGACTTAGTTGAGTCGGCTTGAGATGGTACTACAGATGGTACTCCTGTGGACTCAGTTGAGTGATTTGTTGAGTAGGGCGTCCCTGTGGCTGAGCACAAGTGGATGTGTCCCTAGTGGCTGAGCACTAGTGGACGTGTGAGATCATTGCTATATAGTCTGAGAGTAAGATTTGCTTGTAACCCTAATTTGTGATGTAAAGGGTACAAATCGGCCACACCATATGTGAAAGATAATTAATATTTGTGTAATGATTAATTATATTATTGAATTATTGAGGTCGACCCTATTGTGCCAATAGACACACCTTTTGTTGTGTCAGTTCTTGTATAAATAAAGGTGAATTCCCATTGAGGATTATACACTCTCACATGTAAACTCGAAATTTCAGCAAGTGCATGTGCGGCTGAAGTGCGCACCTCTCTTGGGCGGTAGGTTCTAGGTTTTGGTAAGCACCTTCTTGTGTGCTAGGTCTATGGTGTGGGGATCTTCTCTTGAGAATATAGCAAAGGATTGTTGGGTTTTTCCCTTGTTTGAGAACGGTTTTCCCAGGATACTTCTTGTGTTCTTGTGCATGGTTATTCTTCTTGTGATCTTGGTTATTGCAGCAGTTGTATATGGTATTGTTGCATTGTTTATGGTTCAAGTACATGCTAAATGAAATGAAATAAACTACACATGCATCAACTTAACCAACAAAACTGAACACTTTACACCATTTGAACTCATAGCATCGAGGCAAAATCTTACACATAGAATGCAAGCTCCCATCCTTAAGTGGTTATTATTATTGTGAAATTTTGATGAGCAATGTCGTAGCGCTCATACAAACATTGAAGTGAACAAAAAACGTTCCAAAGGGTAGTACGATCAACATGTACTTGCATTTCTCCAAGGGAAACCTTGTCCTTCTGCACGATGTCACCAAAGAGAAATTAGGACATGGAAAATTCGAACCTCTATGGTATGGCCCATCACTCCACCAACTGCACATAGGTGACAACCTAAGTTGAATGTGCGTCTCCCTGCATGCAATGGTGGGTAGCAAATGGTCTCACCGACCCTCTACTCAATGTTATCAAGTTTAACTCCTCACCTCTACTCACCACACCTGTGAGGAAGTATAAATCACTCTTCGCCAGTGAGGCGAGTTCCTTGCACCATGAAACATCCCAACCTGACATCCCACATCTTGGCAATCAGCGTTTAGATTGTGAAGGCTTATCGCATGAGATGGCAAGTAATGCATTTCAGTAATCCCAACTAGGCTAAACTCGAGTGCACACTCGAATCCTGCACCACCGTTGTTGGCCACTCGTGAGTTTGCTCTCTACACTCCACAATGCGAGCCATCCTGCAACACAATAATAAATGAAAACTAGGGCTCACTAGTTACACAACTTTCAAGCCCTTGGTCATGATAGTTACACAACTTCCAAGCCCTTGATCACATAAGTTACATAGGTATCTTTTCGAAATCCATGTAATTTAGTTATGCAATTGTTCATGTTGTTCCTACGTAACTTACACGAGATTCTCTTTGAAACCCACATAAATCACAAGGGAAGCACAGTGGGGTCCTTTCTAGCCCAAACAACCCAAAAAATTAATTAAATGAAAAGCCAAACAAATAAAAATGAAGGAATTATGGGTGTAGATCTACCTAGATCTGACAGCACTAAAAATCAATGGTCCAATATTCCTAAATTGGCTAATGAAGTTTTAGGACAAGTTTCCCAGTCTCCACATCTCAAAATGAAAACGATTTTTGAAAATCATGTTTTGCCCCATTCATATAATTACCCTAGAAATTCATTTGGCTTGTATAGTAGCATACAAAGGCCATTTTCAGCACTGTTTGAGCCATAATATTTGTTTTTTCATGCTTTTTCACATGGTGTTGGTGTTGTCTCCATTGTAGGATTTTCATTTCTAACTCCATTTTGTCTGCCTTTGCTTATGAAGACCCGAAAGCAAGTAATAATTATCAAAGCTAGCATATAGGCTTAATACATCCCTCTTTCACACTGCATTTGAGCCCCCTTGCCATTTCCATATGCCTTTAAGGTTCACCTTGTCCACGATGTCACTCCAACACCACTTGACCAAAGCATTTGCAATCTAGTCAACCATCAACAACTAGTTATCATGGTATTGAGTTTTGTCCATCATCACCACCTACACCAAAACTCCTTTTCTGACATGTTTGTTTATCAGCCGTCATCCTAGATTGAGTCCTTCCTCTTTGGGTTATCTATCGATGAACCTGTTATTATCATTGGTTGCCCACATCCAATTTGTCGTCTACTTTGTGTCAAGGGAGGTCCTTTTTAATCCAATCTTTGGCCATCTCCTCGATCAAGTCTGAAGTCGGTCCTTTGTTGTTCCAAACATATCATCCAGTGCTCTACCTCGTGTCAAATGGAAGGAGACAACTTTGCCTTCCTTTGACAGGTACACTCTTATCAACGACAGCACCTTTTCTTTAGGAGTCAGATTTAGAGGCCCCTTGTACCCCAATGCTTGTCGTCTACATTGACAGGTATCCTTTCTTTCAGTAGTGAGTCCTTCACTTTGGCTCCTGACACGATGGTTTCTCCTATGTTCAAATTCAACACATTTGTTCACAGGTTGAAGAATCGTACATTTACCTTGGTCCCCATCCCCCTCATCAATGGGTTGCCTTGAGGTTGACAATAATTATCATTATTGATTGTTGATCCACGAGTCTCTACCATGCTCAACTTAGCTCATTAATTCGCATGGCGGTGAGTCATACTCCACGACAATGTTGAAGATCATTGACAAAGACCACTCTTCCAATATTTGCACTCCAACTACAGCAACATTGCCCCAGTACCAAAGATAACATTTTTATTGGCTTGCGGCCTCGGTCCTTCCAACAATAGCACCCGTACTACGATGTCATGGAAGACTTTGTAACACTGATGATAATTTTGCAATATAATGGACCGCAACCCATATTGTCATACTTTGACAACATTCCACATAGAGAAACTGAAAAGACTTAATACCTCATTTGAGCATGGGTATGCCTACCTCATAAGGAAGATCTCTATTTTATGATGAATTTTTATGCTTTTAGGTAGTTCTAATCCACTCCCTTTGTCCAACAACTACTTCTTTGGGTCTCTCTCTTTTCTTAGTACCACTAGGATACAAGTGATGTATTTCGATCATGCATTGCCCACCTAACCTCACACATCAAGGGGAATTTGTTTTAGCGCAAATTCAGCCACATAGGGACCAAATCATGTCTAGTTCCAAACTCGCAATTGACATACACTCCACAGTTATGCAATAGAAAAGACATTAGGAAGGAGCAAAAATGAGTAAAATGCACCCCCTAAGGATCAAATTTATAAAAGTATTTGGAAAACCTACTCTGCACAGTGACGCCTTTTAAGCTAATACTTGTGTCTTGTATCCACATAACACACAAAGAGTGAAACTGATTGCAAAGGCGCATCAACAATAGAACAACTTGCAGGTCACACCAAGGGCCTGAAATTTGTCGTCTTTGGTGAGAGAAATGTCATGTTTGAGCTTGATGGATCATAGGAATTTACAAAAGTCAAATTCAAGCCAAGTTCAAGCATTGGAAATCTATAAACACAAAGTTACGTTATTTGAAACTTTGAAAACATCTTTGGAATTTCATCGTTATGTTGTTTTTCTATGGAGAGAGATATACTTCCAATTTTCCCATTGCATTGTAGGATCAGACTTCATCCAAAGGTCAACATTGATTGTTGAAGATAAGATAATATAAGATAAGTTTATTAATGTCCAACAAATGACCAAAAGTAGATCAACAAAACTGTGCAGTACATAAGGGATGATACATAGTGGGAGTGTGAAGGTTACTTCGAGACAAAAAAAAAACCCATGAAGATGACCAAAAGTAGATCAACAAAACTTTGCAGTACATAAGGGACGATACATAGTGGGAGTGTGAAGGTTACTCCGAGACGAGAAAAAAAACCCATGAAGATGGATCTGGAAAGGAAGGATTTAAGAGTTATATATCCACTGCCATTTTGTAACAACAATTTGGGTCATTTTTTCATTATCTTCAACCTTTTGATCCCAAGTTGCTAAAGACAATGTAAGGCCCTATGGCACTAAGAAGGGCAACTACCAAGGGGTAGACCCTTCTTCCATTTGTAATGCAAGCACTTAGACTTGTGCACTTTCATCTAATGATAATGTTATAGAGGGTGCATTGCTTGCTTTATCATGTAAATTCACACATTTGCTTAATGTTAGATACACAATATGAACCCATGCAAAAGAGTTCACATGTCTCATTGGATTTCTTATGTCCCATATAACAGATTTAGTCCTTGCCTATTGATTAGCTTAAGTCTTGAAATCCTTAGAGTCTGTTGATTTGGATACCTAAACCCATTGGACACACACACTTCACACCCATAACTAGTCTTAGAGACCAACCATAACTAGTCATAGCTTCTCCCATACAATTCAAACTAGCCATAGCTTCTCCCATACAATTCAACCAATCAAGCATGCCAAACCACTCAAACTAAGGAGAATCTAGAATTGATAGAAGGATTTTCACTTGACAGGTGTTAATATTCTCCTAAGTCCCCACAATAAACGCTGGAGCAGAAATCTTCCAAAAAACGATTGACTTGGCACACAAGCAATCAAATTAAATTAAATGCTTACGGATTCGAAACTACAAAACAACACTACTATTTAGTGTTCTCATAGTAGACCTAAGCTTTGGAAAGACACTTTTGGAGCTTCCCTTCATTCCTTATGCGTTGATGTGCATTCCCCTGCACTCATGCGCATTCTAGTAAGTTCCTTGTAGATAAAAGGTTCGTTATTTGTACAAAACAAACCTCATAAACACAAGTTGCATCCAAGACCAAAAAGGGTGGCAAAAACACAAATTTCAGGCAATATATTTCTTGTGCAAATTTGTGCTTAAAGTCTTCGAAGTTCCATCATTGGCATGTATCTATCAGTGAAGATCCCATTGCTAGAAGTTAGTGCAAATTAATGGCATTTTACATGACTTTGACCTTGCCAAATGCACAATCTTTGCAACTCAAACCAGATGGTATCTTCTTTCTAGTCATCATCCACCACACATCTGGTTACACTAGGTCAAATCCTCGAAAGACTACGATAGTAGTGGATAGATTCAGTGTGGATATGATTGGAGGCTACAACATCCAATTTAAACATCTAAAGATATCCACCATTCCTCATCTTAAGTGCATATCTAAAGATATCCACCATTCCTCATCTTAAGTGCATCTGTTCTAATTTTGCATGTTATTTAAGACTACGATAGTAGTGGATAGATTCAGTGTGGATATGATTGGAGGCTACAACATCCAATCTATACATCTAAAGATATCCACCATTCCTCATCTTAAGTGCATTTGTTCTAATTTTGCATGTCATTTACTTCTCCTTGCTATGTTGTGCCTTGGTTTTAAAAATATCCTTGCTATGTTGTGCCTTGCTTTTAATTCATTTTTAAGCATTTTATTTTAAGGTTATGTTTCCATTGAAACTTTAGAAGCCCTAGAGTGCATTGTTATCATTTGCTACTATTATTCATGTTAATATCACGTGTTGTTAGGGTATCATAAAACAATAAATATTTTAGCGTAAAATTCACAATGGTGAGAGAAAATTTTTCCATTATTAGGGTTTCACACCATAATTGGGACTACATTAGAAAACCCAAGGTAATTCACTATGCACCTACTCCTCACTCTCCCTCACCGTCTTGTCACAAGCATCCAAATCTAAGTATGTGTCTTGAATGTAAGGGTAAGGGAATGGTTTGAATATAGCATTCCATGCCCATCAAAAACAATTGACATAGAGAATTTTTCCAATAACATTCTTGAATACAATTTTACAATTTTATTACTATAACAGTGCATCTTCACACAGAAGACACCCACAAGAAGTGGTTGCCACTATAATATTGTTCAACAATAATAAATAATGCAATGTTAATATTTCCTAGAGTGTACAAGGGATGACGATCCCTGAATGCAAACAGATTGTCTACAGTGCTTTCCAGCATTTCCAACCGGATGTGATTTTCTTACATGAGGTCAAATTGGCTGGATTTGAGCTTCAAAATCAGATGAATTATTGTTGGAATGATCTTTTTCAGCTTCGAATCATTGTAAGGGGACTGGTGAGTGGTGCTTGCCATTTCATCCTAATTGCATAGCTTTATCATGGCTCATGGTTCGAATGTTGAGGACTAGTGTGTCTAGGTCCCACTATTAGTGAAAGATCATGCGCTAAGATTATGTGCTGTTTATGCTCCCAACCTCAGTTCAGAACATGGCAGACTTTAAGATTGGATGGCCTCTTCACTTCTAGCTACGAAGTGGATTGCTGGAGGGG
The DNA here is from genome assembly GCA_010110895.2 of Picea sitchensis. Lineage (NCBI taxonomy): Eukaryota > Viridiplantae > Streptophyta > Pinopsida > Pinales > Pinaceae > Picea > Picea sitchensis. The sequence goes on along the minus strand of SNQJ01S0010255.1, from coordinate 243,783 downwards.
ATTTTAACATGGTGAATGGGAGTGTGACGGAGGCAGTGGTACAAGTTCTGTGATCAGTGGTTATGAGAATCAGGCTTGGTCCCACTCTAAGGATACTCTTCAGATGTTTGACCTCGATCCCCAACCAGAAACAAAAAGAGGTGACTATGGTGGCTAGTTCACTTGGACCAATTACAAACAAGATCGAGACAAGGTATCGACACTGTTGGATCGGATCTATAGTCCCAACGAGGATTTGTCTTTTTCAGGCAAGCTTAGCCCAATGTTGATGGATGTTATGAGTTCTGATCATTTTCCTATTTAGACAATGATAGTAATGGGCAACTTGGTTGATTTGTCACCTTCAACTTTGTTCATGTTGAATGTGTTGAATGTGTCTCAATTGTAGTTAGAAAATTTTCATGCCTTGTAATGGGCAACTTGGTTGATTTGTCACCTTCAACTTTGTTCATGTTGAATGTGTTGAATGTGTCTCAATTGGAGTTAGAAAATTTTCATGCCTTGGAACAAAGAGTTTGTAACCTTTCTCCCGGGCGAGAGATCAGGGCCAAATTCTTTTGGGAGGCTATGGTTTGTCACACTGTCAAGTTCATGAGAGGATGGGGTTAGATGATGGCTCGTAAACGAAGAAGGAATTGTGAGAGACATGACTTAGACTTTAGGAGGTTCACATCTTTCTTGAAGAGGATCTTCATTATGTGACCCTTCAAGAGGCTGCAAAGTTGGAGATGACAGTGCACAAAGATAAGGACTACACTGCTAGGGGTGCCCAGAGTCGTACCTAATTGCAGTGGATTCAAGATGGGGATGAAGGCTCCAAATTCTTCTTTGATTTCTTGAAGATAAAAGTGGTTGTTGACAAGGTGCTTGGTTTTATCAGTGCAGATGGGTCTCTTGTAGAGGATCCTTCCTAAGTTCAAAGATTTCTTGAAGAGAAAAGTGGTTGTTGACAAGGTGCTTGGTTTTATCAGTGCAGATGGGTCTCTTGTAGAGGATCCTTCCTAAGTTCAAATGTATGATTGGGCTTCATTTTCAAAATATGTTTTCTCCTTGTGCTTTAATAGATTGGGTTATCCCTTGCAAAGTGCCTAGTGGTGATTGGGATAAGTTGGATAGAAACTTCTCGAAATAGGAGCTTTTAGCTACCTTACTTCCATGTAGAATGGCAAGTCACCSAGTATGAATGGCCCTCCTTCCGAGTATGGATGGCCCTCCTTGTAAAATAGCTTTTAGCTACCTTACTTCCATGTAGAATGGCAAGTCACCGAGTATGGATGGCCCTCCTTCCAAGTATGGATGGCCCTCCTTGTGAATTTTACAAGACCATGTGGGACACCATTGGAGATGACATTTGTTGTTTGGTATCTGAAGTGTTCTCTTCTAGTAGACTTTTTATGTTCCTCAATCAGGGTTTTATCAAACTTATTCCCAAGAATGTTGCTAGATATACCAATGAGGGTTGGAGGCCCACCTCCTTACTCAATCTTGCTTACAAAATTATGGCCAAAGAAGTGGCCATGAAGATCCATTTGGTTGTGATTCATTCTTGACACTATGATTTCAGCATGTGAAGATTTGGAGTGGACCCGAGAGACTGGCCAACAATCCCTTTTTTTAAATATTGACTTTGACAAAGCTTATGATCAAGTAGATTGGTCCTTCGTTTTTGAGAAGTTGACTTGTTTAAGTTTTGGACCGAGCTGTGTGGCCATGGTGAACACTTTCTTAATTAATGTGTTAGCCTTTGACTCAACTAATAATTTTGTGTCCTTGTTGATTCTCCTGCATTGATCTATTCGCTAGGGGTGCCCCCTAGCCCCATTATTTGTATGCTTTGACAACGGATGTTTTGGGCTACTTGCTAGAGGTTGCTCGTACTCAGAGACAAGTGTGGGGCATTTTTCTCCCAAATAGTTCAGAGATGGTGAACAACCATTTTGTATATGGCCCTCTCCTCTTTGTGAGTGATGAGAAACACTCAATGGGGTCCATGCCTGCTTGGACACCTTCTGCTCTACATTAGGTGTTGTGGTTAGTGAACACAAGACGAATTTGGTTGGTTGGGTTGGATTCCTATAGCCTAGACATATATTCAGCACATGGTGATTGTCAAATATTTGGGCATTCCTATTGGGGTGAGGCCATCGCTAGTGTCTATGTGGGAATGGTGTCTCCAAAGGCTTCAAAAGAAAACTTCATGTTGGGCATCATAAAGACCTCCCATTTGCTAGGAAACTGAGAGTTGTTGGGCATCATAAGGACCTCCCATTTGTTGGGAAACTGAGATTTGATGGGCATCATGATTCATAAGGACCTCTCGTTTGCTGGAAAACTGGGAAACTGAGAGTTGTTGGGCATATTACCCTGGCTTCACATGTCTATTATGTCTCTTGATGGTTTCTTAGCAGGGTTCAGTTTCAACAATTATAGCAGATTTTGTAGATATATTTGTGGTCCAAGTATGATGGAGAGAGGGGCCTTCCTTTGGTTCAATGGGATGCATGCACTATGCCCAAGGATGAGGGACGGCTTGGCCTAATTGATGTTGCCACTCACTCAGGCCAGTATTCTTGCAACCAAGTGGGTAGTGAGGTGTATAGAGGGCTCCGCTCCTTAGCAGATCTTGTTTCAACATAGGATGATGATTGTGCGGCATATAAGTAGGTTGTGAGGGACCTTTGATCTATGTGATACTATTTCCTCCCCCTACCTGTTTCAAGTTTCAAGATCACTCATTTTCAAGAGAATATGGTCAACTTGGAAAGTCGTTGCAGGTTTGGTTTGATGGAATCAGAAGGGCAACAATGCAAGTTGGGATTTAGCACAACGTCCCATTTGGAGTTACACGATGCAAGGTATATGTATTGTGGAAATGCATCGCTTCCAAGGGCACAGTTTGAGCAGGAAGGGCATCTTCTTCTAGGGGCATTTGTGGGATGCAACAGGATTGGCACTATGCTTTGGGAGTATGAAGCAATTGCCCCTAATCATACGCGAGTTATAGAGTTGAGAGAACATGTTGAAAATAAATATAGGGATGCCTGTGCCTTTTTGGAGGTATTGTGGATGGAGTTTTGGTCGGCCTCTACAATTATTTTTAATTTCACATCATAGAGATCCATTGTCACCAGTTCTCAATGCGAGATGGGTGTCGACTRACCCGAAGGATAGATGGGTGTGCAAACTCCATAGTGTTTAGTTTGTTTGACTTTCTTATAAACTAATAAGAATATTTTCCTAGCTAGTCATGTATCAAGGGATCCCATCTAAGGCCCATTTGGCCAAAAGTGGGCTCTCTAACAACCTTTGCCATGTCTGCCATCATTTGAAGATGATGAAGCACATTTTTTAGGAGTGTCAGTTTGCTAAGAGCTACTTGAAGTATTTTCAAGATCGATATTCAGTTATGCTGCAGAGAAGGGTTCATTGGCATGTTATCTTGTTTGGACATTTCCCTGTTGATCAAAGATGCCCAATCTCTAGAGTCATACCATATTTAGATTTCATCTTAGTTCTAGAAGCATTACAAAAGAGGTTCTGAATTAAACTGTATATAACCTTCCACTTTTTGCTTTATTGTTTGTAAATATAAGATGTATTTAAAAAAGAAAAAATTAAAAAACAAGTAAATACATAAAAAATTTAATTGTACCAAGATTATTTAGAGGTTGACACAGAGAAAAGGGAGGGTGGAATTAGATGAACAATATTTATTCTGTCTCTTAATATACATATCTATCTATCTGTTTATCTATCTCTCTAGAGAAAGATACATAAACAAAGAAATAGATAGATATATACATGCATATATAGATATAGATAGAACAATAGATAGTCGGATAGTGTGTGAGAGAGTGTGTATGTGAGAGAGAAATAGAGAAATTAGAGTGGTTATCCCAGTAATTGTATCTGTTGTTCAAAGGTGCAAGTCCATCTACTTATATAGTTCCCTTGGTTATTCTAGACCATAGAAGATAAGTATACACCAGCGTGGATCCATTTTAACTCTGAATCTATCATGCGCCGAGAGGCATCAAATCCCTCAAGATGCAAACATTTTTTTAGAGTACAAAACTTGAGGAAATGTTTGCATCTAGAAGGATTTGATGTCTCTCGGCACATGATAGATCCGGAGTTAAGATGGATCTACACTGGTTTTTAAGATATATATGACACATGCCAACTCCATGTTGACCACTGAAGGAATCGCACATCTAGTTCATACTCAACCCATCATTCAAATGTTTTAACCATAAGAAATTGTTATATATATATATATATATATTACATGTTATTAATATTTTTTTAAATGGCATGTGTTAACTCCATATTAAGCATTGAAGGAATTACACATCTCCTCATATGAAGAAGTAGAAAGCACATTTTTTTTACTTTCAATTACTCTCTCTATATATAAAGTTGATATAAAATTATTTTACTTAAGGTGATTTTTTTAAATGCCATGTGTCAACACTATGTTGAGCACAAAAGGAATTACAAATCTCCTTCATACTTTCAATTGGGCATTGAAATATTTTATTTATGGTCCACATTGAGATAATTTTTTCTTATTAATATTTTTTTAAATGCCACATGTCAACTCCATATTAAGTATCGAAGGAATTACACATCTCCCTCATTTTGTAAAGTAGAAAGCAACTATCAAAGAAATAAGAGATCGTTTACTTCAGTTACTCTCTCTCTTTCTCTCGCTCTCTCTATATATAGAGTTCATATAAAATTATTTTTAAATGGCACGTGTTAGCTCCATATTAAGCATTGAAGGAATTACACATCTCCCTCATATGGAGAAGTAGAAATCACCCATCCGTGGAATAAAAAAAATTAACTTTTAATTAATATATATATATATATAAAGTCTCTCTCTTTCTGTCACTCTCTCCATATATAGAGTTGATATAGAATTATTTTAAATGGCACATGTTAACTCCATATTAAGCATTGAAGGAATTACACATCTTCCTCATATGGAAAAGTAGAAAGCACCCATCCATGGAATAAGAATTTTTTTACTTTTAATTTCTCTCTCTATATATAAAGCTGATATAAAATTATTTTACTTAAAGTGGATATTATTTTTTTTTAATGCCACATGTCAACCCCATGTTGAGCACAAAATGATACATGTCTCCTTGAAATATTTTATTTATGGCCCACATTGAAATTATTTTTTTCTTATTAATTTTTCTTTAAATGCAACATGTCAACTCAATATTAAGCATTGAGGGAATTACACATCTCCCTTATTATGGGAAGTAGAAAACATCTATCAAAGAAATAAGAAATTTTTTACTTTCAATTACTCTCTTTCTTTTGCTCTCTCTGTATATAGAGTTAATATAGAATTATTTTACTTAAGGTGGATATTGAAATGTTTTATTTATGGCCAACGTTGAAATAATTTTTGTTATTAATATCTTTTTTAAATGCCACGTGTCAACTCCATATCAAGCACAGAAGGAATTACACATCTCCCTCATACTCGTCTGTAGAAAGCGTCTTTCAGTGCAATAAAATAAAGTGCACAAGGAAATAAAAGTTAAAACCCAATTTCACTATAAGAGAATAGTCTAGAAGTGCACCTGAAGGAACAGCTGCAGAACTAGTCACGGCTCTCTTTGCTACCGAATCATCACGAGGTGAAGGGGCAGCATTTCCTTGCACCTTAGTAGATTTTGTTTTTTGCGAATACCTCTTGTTTTGAAACCAAGTCCATACCTGCAATACAAAGTCGAGATTAAAAATGAGTCAAAATCAAAGACAGGAAATGCATGTAAAATAACATTTGCATAAATTTATCAAGACAATAATGGTTGAGTAGAATTTCAAAGATGGACCTGCTTTATTTGTACAAGAATTTTCCCATCCCTTTCTGGTGATGCACTGCATTTTAATGCAGCATTTTGTTATATTTTATCGCTTCAAGGAGAAAAATATTGCATTGAGGAAATTTCACGCCCCAAATCCTCTTCACAATACCTAAAAACTCAAAAATGATCTACCTGCCACTTCCGTCTGTAAATAAGTAAAATCAAATACATATCTCTCGAATACCTGAATTTCTCAGCAAGTGAACGGATCATATCACGATTAGGAATTGCACCCTTAGTATCTTCTAAGACCTTTTCCATTTCTTGAACCTTTGCAAAACAAGGCACCACAAGATAAGATCGCTAAGCATTGCAATTATAGTCCAATAAAAACCAAGACCTATAATCAAAGATAATTCAAAGTTGTAGTTTTTAAAATCAAGCAAAAAGTTTCCTTGAAATCAAGAGAGTATATGTTTTGCAGCAAGTTGTATTAGAGAAATGCATTGGATATGCATATCCATTAAAAGGCATTTTATTACACACTACATACTCATCCCAACTAATCAACATACCAAATAAAACATTTGAATAATATCATCATAATCCAAAAACGAACAAGAATCCTTCAATGAATAATATAAAATCTATATAGAAACAAAGTCACACAACTCAAACTTGGCAAGGGCTCAACAAACCCAAAATGGAGAGTCAACCCAACAGCTAGACAAAACTCGTAAAAATAATCAGTAATAACTACACATATTAAAGGATACATAAAATATTAAAATTTCACAAAATAAAATCAACGGTTTTTCAATTTTTGACTAATCCATAAAATTAAATTGTACAACTTAGGCATAGGCTTATGTAAATACTAAATAGCCAAATGAAATGCACATCAACTTTCAAAATAGCCATTAACACCAAACGGTGAACATCAAATTGTTTAACATGCAAACGGGGCCCTAGTTCACTAGTGATGTCAAGGAAGTATAAGTGGTCCACAAGGGTTCCATTCTCATCATGGTCTACCCATCCAAATGGCACGATGAAAAAAGGGATGAAGTTGGGTGCAAGCCCCAAATGATTTAGGCAGAATAGATACCCTCAATCCCAGCAAATCCAAAGGAAGTGTAGTTATGCACTGCAGCCCCTGACCTCAAGGTGTGTTTTTTGAAGCAAATTCCAAAATTTAAAAATAAATAAACTTTAAATGTCCAATAATTATGTAACAAATAGATTAAACTTCAAATGTACAAACTATGCCACGGTTGATCAACAATGGCATAAAATTATATTAATGGTGAATCATTAAAACCTCAAAATTATGCATGGAAATCCAAACACTTTGCCTTCGCATCTTATGGTGTTGATAAGTCTATTGAATCTCTATCTAGCAGTGTTATCAGAACCAGACCAGAACCAACAAAACTAGCTGGTCCAACTGGTTCCAGGGCCATACCGGTCTGGTTTCAGGTTTCAGAGTGGAAAAGGCCGGTTCCATATGGAACCAGCCTTAAAGCACCAAACCGGTCGGTTCCGTACGGTGCAGCTAGGGACCATCCAAACTCAAATTTATAAAATAAAATAAAAACAATAAATTACTGAAAGTGCAAGCACGATACCTAACCCTAGGGCCCTACTAAAGCTATTTAAAATTTAAATAGGTCCCCCCCTCCATTTCACTCACACAATTCATTTGAGCTCTTTGCAATTTTTGAGTTGAGTTTCTTGGGACGTTTTGGAGAGTTGTTTGCAGGGCTGTTTTGAAGACTTTCTTGGACAGATTTGGATAGCTGGTTGAAGGGCTGATTTGGAGAGTTTTTGGTCTGAGTTTCTTGGGTAGATTTGGAGCTGTTTGAAGGCGTTATTTTCAAAATTTCTTGCACTAATTTGAAGCTGATTCAAGGGTTCATTTTCAGAATTTTTGGGCTGTTATATAGCTGTTTTTTCTGTTGTTAAGAGCTGTTCTTCTTTTCTAAATTTGGAGGGCTTCTAAAGGTATCTCAAGGCTGCTCTTTTTTTCCTAGTCATTAAAAATTCCTAGGAACCAAAGGATCTGAACATTGGACAGGTACCACTACCTTCAGGGCCAGGGGAATCAAGCTGGAATGCCACTGTAGAGTCTAGTCATGCTGAGGATGAGGATTCTGATGATTCTACCATATGATCAGATTGTAGAGTCTAGACTATAGTTATTCATTAGTACTATACTTATTTTTGGACTCTAGAGGCCACATTTAGAGCCTCTGTGTTGATGTGTTTTGGTTCAAAGATGTATTTCACTTGGTGTTATTTTGTGTTGAGATTTGGGTACCTTGGAAAGTGGTCCCCTTGTGTTTGTGAGTCTCTAAACACAAAGGGGGAAAGTTTGATTCTCATGTTTGTACTTTATGTTATAATTTCACATTGACTTTATTCACTTAAGTCTAAAGTGACTTTATTCACTTAAGTCATAAAGTGACATTAATTCACTTAAGTGTGAATTAATGAACATAAAGTGAACTATGGAAACTTAAGTGAATTATGAGATCTAATCACATCCATTCATTTTGGAGAAAGGCTTAGATCTAATCTGGGCCCTTGGTTTTCTAGGTTAGCCTTGAGACGAGGCTAAAGGAGGCAAAGGAGGAAAAAGGAGATTCATTGTTCACTTGGAGATTAGAGTGAAGGAGAGGAAGAGAGGAGAAGAGGGTTTGGAGAGAAAGAGGGTGCACCAAGCTTTGGGAGAGGAGGCGCACCATAGCTTGGGAGAGGAGGTGCACTTGTGGTGTGGGCGCATGAGCTTGGTTGAAGTCTTGTTTGAAGGAGGGCACAACATTGTGGCAAAGGGGGCGCAAGCATTCATCAAGCAAACAAGACAAGCAAAGGAACCCATGGCTTTATACTAGCAAGCACAAAGGAAAAGGGGGCACACAAGTCCAAAAGGGGCGCCATTACAAAGGAATCTTCAAGGCTTAGCTTGAGAGGAGCAAGCCCATTGTATCAGGTTTCATTGTTTCATTTTCTCTTTGTAGCATTTGCTTGAGATCTCCATAATAACACTACTCTCTTACTGGTTTTCCCCATGGGGGTTTTTCCAGGGTCATGTTAACCAAAAACACTTGTGTTCATCTGTCATGGTTTGCTTATTTACTTTCAGCATAAAAGTGTCAAAGATCTAGAGGAGTATTTGATGTTTTAGTACATGTTGAAAGGCTAACTTGGACAGCAAAACTATCCTTCTTAAACCCTTAAACAAGAAGCACTAAAAGAGCATCAAATCACAAGCTTAAAGTCAATTTCGGGGGGCCAAAAGATCAGATCTGTTGGCTGTCCAAAAACAGTGAGAAATCAGATTTGAAACCCTTGAACTTAGTGCCCAACAAGAGATCAAATGACAGATCTGTTGGGCAGCTTTAGGATCCTCAAATTTCTTCATTTTGGTTCTACACTTAGTCACCGGATTCGTGTTGGTGTTTGAATTCAACTCCGATAAATTCAGAAAAAATTTGCCTCATAATTTTTTTTGATAAAGTTCGCCACTAAATTTGAATATTATATATATATATATATATATATATATATATATATATATATTAAAGAATAAAACATGTATTACATAATAAATGTATTAAGTTCGACAATTATACATGTTATATATATTATATAACATATTAAGTTCGACAATTATACATGTTATATATATTATATAACATATATTATATCATATAACCTATACAATATATAACTATATAAATTATAATATATTATATAACCTATGCATTATATAACTTTAGAAGTAAGAAAAATAAACAAATTTGAGAATTAACCAAAAAAAAAGCTTTATAAATAACTATTTATGTAGCATAAACAGATTGGTGCAGCCCATAGCCACCCTTGGTAGCTTGTAGCCGTAACTGGTAGAGTGTAGCGTAGCCCATGGCCCACATCCGAAACTGGCAGTTGTGGTTGTAACTCGACGTCAGGTCTGTGAGAAAGGGGAATATGAAGGGCGTCGTGTCCGTGAGAAGAAATGCAATGTCTGAGAAGAAAGAATCAACCAGAGGGTTTATTTTTAACTTTTTTCACTTTTAACCTTTCAAGAACAGAACCTCAACGAGCTTCAACGCAATGTATCCAATACCAAGTGAATTTAATGGCAAATTTCAACAAATTAATTCGAAATCACTTGAAGTTCGATGATTTTAGAACTTGAAGGTTCAAATTCGTCAAACCCGGTGACTAGGGTTATACACACCCTTGCTTGCTAGGAACATGAGAAACTCTACATATTTGTGTATAATGGTTTGGATTCATATGGATGCACATGAATATATGTGTTTTTTTTTCAAAATTTGAATATTTTATGTATTTTTTGCTCAACCGGTTTTTTGGTCCAATTTTTTTCTGGTTTTTTCCAATTCCAATCCGATTCAAATTTTTGGGGTCGACCGATTCAATGACCAATTCGGTTTTGATAACATTGCTACCTAGACAATTAAGATCCTCATCTTGGAAAGTTGCCTCCATTTTTTTCCTCAATCCAATCTGATGTTGGATTAACCTCATCCAACACAATAGAATAACCAATCCTACTTGCTTCCATCTATTGCATAAACAATAAATCATTCAATCGTTTCCAAGTCAACCCAATGCAACTCTTAAAGTAAATGTTCTCAAACATACTTTGATTATGCTTGCATACAAAGCCACTACATGTTTGGCTCAGCACTCTAATGGCGTTGATCTGGTAGCAATCAAGGCACTCTGTCAAAAGATATTTGCTAATAAGCTACCACCAAAAGTACCCTCTCACACATGCCATCCAAAAATAGTAAGAAGACCAAGTAATAAGCAAGTACAAGTGGCATGAGTAGGAGCTCCAAGCCAAAATACACCATCAAAGAGCATTAATAAATGTGCCAAAGATATCCAATAAAGGCTCGACCCACATTGAAGATGAATAAGAAGCCCACATGTGTGCATGCATGCTAAAAATAGGCAAATCCTTTCACACATGCCAAGTAAAAACTCCATGATGTGGTCTCCAAGGTGTAACCGTTTCCTCAATAAATGTACAAATAGCTAAGTACAAGGAGGATGAGGTCAACATATCGAATAATAGCCCTCAATCCATGTGCAAGTAACAGATACAAGCCAACTAACTCCATGGAAGGGAGGATGGCCCCATCAAGCAATAAAATACAAATAAATATGAATATGCCTCCAAATGTGTGCCAACAAGGGGAGCACTCTACCTAAGTCAATGCTCCATGTCATAATAAAGGGATCCAAGTGTTAATAACCCCCAAATAGGCTAGGGTGCTCACAACATAGGCTCAACCATGCCAAATAAAACCATTAAAGGACTAGAAAACACCAACACATGAGGAGCAATAATTAATCATCAAAACTTAGGGAAACCCTTAGTTAATGGGTTCCCTATCCCAAAATGCACCAAGGGTCAATCAAATATGTAAGCAAATGCTAAGCAAAACCCTCCAATACCCCTCATATGCTAGATGTGAGCTTTCAACCACTGAAAACATGCCATACCACCATGATGAACATATCCATCAATAAATACTAGGGTGTGTTATCCACCAATTTGCACAAGCTGGATTTCCTGAAGAGCCGCCAAAGAATGAGCAATCAGTGCTCATATGACAGAGTTCAGAGTTCAATTGGTCTTGCAAAAGACCCCCTTTTCCGCATTTCCACCATTGTAATAAATGTCCTGAGTATGAGATATTGTAAAAGGCTATTGGCCACCTAAGACCTAGGAGTGAGCATGTGCTCTGGAGTGTTTTTTTACTTGTTAATTATTTTTTTTGCTTGCATTTGTGAGCGATTAAATAATTTCTAAGTTTTTCACTCAGAAGACTGACTCCAAAGGCAGAGTATGTGCTGGCAATCAGGTCTTGGCATGGAAAATCCAATGTCTAGTGTCTAAATGCATATGAGCTCATACTAGAACATATTTATTGAATCATTTGGAAATTGTGGCTAGGTTTGATAGGTTTTTTTTTAAGTTTTTAGTGAATTAATTAAATTCCCGCAAAAATGGAATTTATTAATTATGAGTCAATAAAATGTAAAAATATGGCATCAAACATTGTCAGATGCCATATTTATGGTCGTTTTCCAATCCAGAGTATCGTATAAACCCCTATTTCCCATCTTTCAAGACAAAAAAGTGATTATTATCACTAAAAAATCAAAATTACGAAAAAAGGGGTAATTAAATTCATTTCCTAAATTTTAGGAGAACTGGGGAACATGTCAAAAACATGTTTTTTCATGTCCCCGGTTGACTGGAAGCCTAAGGCGAGTTAGCTAAAGGGGAGGTCGACTTAACTAACATGATGTGGACTTGGGAGAGATCCCAATGTGGGAACTCGACCCCACTTAGTGAGATGGCGCACATCCCAAGGCACATTGGCACCTCTTAACTACCCCTTTCACTTGTACTCACTCCCACTCATCCCCTCTTACCTTCACTCCCTATCCACTACTCCTTCACCCTCCATCACTCCACATCCACTACACTCATCTCCCCTCATCTCTTGCACATCTCCTCTTCCACGCATGTGCATCTCCCCTTCACTCACGCATCTACCCTAACCCTAATGCGCATCTCTTCTTTGGAATTGTCACTCCCATTACTATATAAGCAGGGTCGACCTCCCTCATTTAGTGAGTTCAGTCTTGGGCAAGCTATTGTAATACTGTTGTAGTCATTTTGGAATAAGAAAGACTTTGGAGCTATTTTGGTGTGGACTCAAATGTGTGGATGCTTTTGATCTCAAATGAAATTTTTCTCATGAGGTAACATGTATTTTTTACATTTCAGTTTTGTAATTAATTGGTAAAGCCTTGAAGGTATGCTATCATATAATAGGGTAAGATTAATCTAGCTTGATTTATCTTATTGTTTCTTTATCTCATAGACTTTTACACTGCATGCTTTATTTTCAGTTAAATTAACATGTGTGTGTGGGTTGTGTTGTGTAGGGAAGACCTTTAACAATTTTATTGCAGGATTGAAGTGTATAGTTGCARGTTCCTCRAGATTGGAGGATCGATAGGTGGTTGTTTCCATCGTCTTCGTCCAAGGRATTCAAAGATCGAGCTCCCTCTTCTTCACATCAAGAGAACCCCATAGCCCAAAAGTTTCAGGCTCAAGCAGAAACTCCGAAAACTGATAAACTTCTTTCCCTTATCTTTTTCTTTGATTGCATGCTGCTCTAAACTTYATTTTTTAAACATCTAAAGGCTGCATGCATTGTTTTCTAGATCTAAGTTATAATCTGTCAATTTTAAAGAATAGATCTAGGCAAGTTTTAAGCATTTTTCTTGGTCTTTTCACCTAGAATTTAGATCAAAGATTGTGCTTGGTTTTAAATTTCTGATCAAGCTAATTGGCTGCCTTATGTTTGTTGTTCTAAAACAGCAAACAAAAGCATTCAAAGGAGCTGAAGTTAGGTCCATGCAAACTGCCCAAAAGGCCTAAAAAAATTGCATTTTTGCCTTAGGAAAATTTCCAAAATTTTTGATAAATTTTTTTATTGTTTAAAACATTTACTTATCATTTTCTAACTTTGTTTACTTGTTGTTTTCTTGCAGCAAATACAGGTTCAAGAGGAGATTCTGCCAGTTTTGGGCAAAATCAAGGCTCCCGAGGCACCCTGGGGGGTTTCAACTTCGTCAAAACGAAGTTTTCCCTTTTTCTATCTTTTTCTTGTATTTCTCTAAACAATCCAATTATAAGGATCCCTTTCTTTCTAAAGAAGCTAAAAGCTTAATGAGAACTTTGGTTCTATGTTGTAATAGTGCAATAAAAGCGGGCCCTTTGTGCCCAGTTTTTTCATCCCCATTAAGGGGATTTGTGTTGTTGGTGTGGTTTTTCTTATTTTTGTGATTGATGCATGCTTAAAATCTAGTAATCAAACACACAAGTCAAGTACATCGGACACACTACAAACACTCTAATTTTATGCATGTTAACCAATTCTTAATCTATCATGCATGCTTAGTTAGCTTTGCTTCAAGTACTTTCCCTTTTTCAATCAGTCTTGCAACAATGTTTAATTTTCCTAAAGTATCTTGTAAATCTTTTCTCAACTACAAAGCAGGGTACATAAATTTAATTGTTGCAATTCCATCTTTACACTTTCAAGTGTTTATGCAAGTACTTTATTTTACAAAGCAGGGTGTGTGATCTATCTATTTCAAGCTTTTATCAAGTAATTGAACCTTGCTAGTTTAATAGGACAATCTCTTAAGTTGTTAGTTCATTGGGAGGAAAAGGCCTAAAAGTGACCTGCGAAGTAAGACGGTTTACCGTGTTGTACATCCAGCACTTTTGGTGAGTTTACTGGTGAGACCATTGGGTTTCAGTAAACTCTCAGCAAGTCCAAGTAGAGAACGAGCTTCCTAAGGGGCCAAACACTTTTCACTAACTAAATACAAAATTTACCTTAATAAAATCTTCGATCTACACTACCCACGACTCCTTTTAAGGCACTGGTTAAAAAGTACATATCAATTTATCTTATGTGAGCAGTTACACTTATGCATGTTATCTATCTTTTTTATGCTCTTGAATATTGCAGATATTGTATCCTTTGGTTTACGAATGTTTTATGAGCAAAGTATTTTATGAGATGATAAATGCTAAGTGTTAAATGATCTAATTTTATTTAAGCAATAAACTCCTAGATTAAGTGTTTTTCTTTCTTAGTTTAGAAAAACCTTAGATTTATTTTTATAGGGACTACCCCCCTTGGCTTCACTAGGAGTTGGCCTAGACGGAGGAGTTGAGGATCAGGTGACAGCACCTTGACTCAAGACTTGCCCCCAAGGACACACCAAGTGGATTGAAGGTTTCTTCCACGTTAACCCAGGTGTGTATTAGGACGGCAACAGGGTGATCCATCAATAAGAGCCACAACGCCCCACATCATCATTGTCCAACCCCTTGGGGGTCTAGAACCATCACACATATGTGCAAGGAGTAAAACCATGATGTTAATATAAGTCAATGAAGTAACAAGCTCGTTACCAACTATCCACTGGCATGCTAATCCATCAACCAAAGATAAGCAACCATGAAGAGAGAACCAATAGAGGAACTGCGGCAATCCATCACAAAGGAGAAATGAGTCTCCTCCAACCAAGGCAATGAAGCAACCAAATGACACCATCTCCAAATAAGCCAAATCCTCGTGAAGGTGTCATCCTGAAATACATGATAAACTTACACAGGGTTAACCCTCATATGCAATATGAGGGGTAACAGTTCTTTTAAATGGTTCTGCCTCTGAATTTTTCAAACCAACAAGGCAGTTGAGGCAAGGGTGCCCATTGTCTCCCTTACTCTTTTTGCTAGTGGTGAAAGGCCTAAGCAGGGGCATAATTGAAGCAAAAAGATTGGGCATTATTTCAGGAATCAAAATTGGTAGGACTATTTAACAAACACATTTATTATTTGTAGATGATGTTATGCTGTTCTCTAATGGTAGTGAAAGAGAAGCAAGGAAGCTGAAGGAAATATTGGAGAGATATGGAGTAGCTACAAGTATTTAACTAAATATGCAAAAATCTTCTATCTGCTTTAATGGCCTGGAATAGAACAATGAGCAGAGATTGTTAGAATTGTTTCCTTTTAAGCTCTTAAATCTTCAAGATGGGTTTAAGTATCTGGGTTTTCTTTTAAAACCAAATGGATATGGTAAATAGGATTGGGGTTGGCTGTTGGAGAGAGTTGAGGGCAGAATTAACAATTGGTGCAACAGATGGCTATCGTCAAGGGGGGGAGACTGACTGCAATCCCTGTCTTTTGGCATTCCTTGGCCTATGTTCCCAAAGTGATCTTGGAAAAATCAGAAGGTATGTTTTAATTTTCCTTGGTCTGGGAAAAAGGAAAGCGATAGAATTTCATTTAGTAAAATGGTAGGTAAAAGCAAGACCAAAGGATGAGGGTGGGTGGGGATTAAAAAATATCCATTTTTTCAGTCAATTTCTAGCACCAAAAAAATTGTGGAAAGTCCTTACTAAACAGGGTCTGTGAAAAGATATTCTAGAACAGAAATATACAAGTCCGGGTCTTTTATTGATTGGATCAGAGATCCAAGAAAAAGTGTAAAAATGTCTCAACCCACTGGAAGACTCTAGTTTAGGCCTTTCCAGTGATTGGAAATTACCTGGCTTGGAAAGTTGGAACCTGTGAGCAGGTTGGAATTGGTGAAGATTTTGTAATGGGCTGTGGTGAAAGAGTAGCTCTGTCAGTGGATCTGATAGGCTCCTTGCAGGAAAGAGGCTTCCATACCCTCAATCAAGTGGGAGACACCAACTCCATAGATATCTGGAAACAAGATTGGAGGTCAACTCAATCTTTAGGTCTCGAAGGGGAGCAACCAAACTTATGGTATGCTTATCTGGAAACAAGATTGGAGGTCAACTCAATCTTTAGGTCTCGAAGTGGAGCAACCAAACTTATGGTATGCTTATCTTGATTATCTAAAGAAAGGACACATCAATGATCAGACTGAGAGAAGAATTGGATTCCCTAGCATGTTCAAACTTCAAACAACAAGATCAAAGGGGAATACACTGCTCAGCTTGGTTTTAAAGCTATGTTGCACAGAATCCAGATCCTATATGGTGGTGGAGTCGGATCTGGAAATTAAAGGCCCCTAAAAAGACCAGGATATTCCTATTGCCAGCTTTAAAGAACAAGGCATTGACATGGGAAATGCTGCAAAGGAGGAATAGACAAGGTCCAGGGATGTGTATGTTGTGTAGATCGGAGGTAGAATCTATTTCTCATTTGCTTATCCATTGCCTTTATGCACAGGAAATCTGGAAGGAGGTGGAACAAATTAAAGGTGTAGCTAATGAGTGGAGTGGGGAGACTTTTGAGGAATGCTTGAGGAAATGGTATAGAAGAAAAGAATTAAAAAAATTCAGATCCATTCCATGTTTAATCATTTGGGGAATCTGGATGTCAAGAACTTCTATTTTATTTGAAGACAAATTCTTACCCACTTTTCAAATTTCTATTCAAGTGAGATCAATGGCTCCAAACTATAGAATGCAAGTGAATCAAGGTAGCCCTAGACAGCTCGGTGTTGTCAATTGACAAGTCCCGGGCTTGGGGATTTTTTGATGGTGCTGGGCAGGGTCCTCAGGATGTTAGTAGTGCAGGAAGAATATTTTTCTGAATCTCGCTGTGTGAAGTTTAAAGCAGGGCTGGGGATGGGCTTGAACAATTATGCAGAATTCATAGCGTTAAAACTTCTTTTAAAATAGTAAAATGTGCTTTGGAGTTTGGACAGAAATGTTTCTCATGTACAGATATTTGGGATTCCTCACTTCTTGTTAACTGGATCAATGGAAGGTCTCAACTCCATAACATACTTCTTAGGCCAATCGGTGACAACTTAAAGGAGATTGCAGCATCTTTTGAATCTATCACTTTCACCCACCTTTATAGGGTGGGTTAAATGTGATGACAGACTCCTTGTCAAAAGAAGGTCAATTGCTTGCAGAGGGATCCTTGTCATTGGCGGAGATAAGGGATGGAGCTTCTGTCCATTTCCTTACAAATTTCTGACAGGACTACTTTCATGGAATTTTTCTGCACGTTCTTTTAGTTTGTCATACCCAGCAGATAAATGTCTACAGTTTCTTTTGAGCAGGGATTTTCTTTCTTATTTTAGATGCTTTATATATCAGCTTTTATTCCTATAGTTTTCTGGAGATCAATTTTTATTTATCAAAGTATAAAGGCAAGAACAGTATAGTTGGGACTGTTTTAACTTTTTACAGCCCATGGTATGGAAAAAAAAAATCCATTCTGTCTATAAATATAAATTGTGATTTTTTCTTTGGAAAAAAAAAACTCAGGAGTGCATTTTACAGGATTTAGTGAAGAATTAGCCCTGAGGGGTAGCTCAGCCGATTTAAGTACCACGCTGTCCTACTGCCAACCAAGGTTCGATTTCTCTAGTAAGGGTTGACGGGTTTAGCAGCAGGCAGCAGTGGGGGATGAAGGTGTAGTATTTTTAAACTCGGCTGAGTTGCCAAGTTGACCACAAACCGAATCAACCCGGCCCTCTGCTTGGTTCGGCGACTGGTTTGGTATTAACCAGTTGAGTCAACGCATGACTCGGCCAGTTCAGTACATCGAGTTCGACTGGTTCAGTACCAAACCAGTCAAACTCGACCAAGTCCATACCTACTCAACTGAATTGGTCCTCAACTTCACCACAGCACAGTTTTGAAGGGAAAGTTACTTTTTTTAAATTCTACCTAAACCCTAAATCCTAGCACCCTAAACCTTAAAAGCAAACTATATACAGACCCCCCACCTCTATTTGCCTCGCAGCTCTCATTGAACATTTGTGAGCATTTTGGAGTTTTGGAGAAGCTTTGTAAGAGTTTTTTCGTTAAAATTTAAATATTTTCTGTATTTTTTAGTCAACAAAGTAATTAAATTCAAACCAGTCCAAGTCATGCTGAGTCTAAGTCCAAGTCCAAGTTGACCCGAGGCCTAGTCCAAGTTTTAAAACATTGCTATGGATGCCATCCGCAAATGTGGGGAAGCATCCCTAGATTTCCCAGGGGGGATCGTTTCCTTGGTTAAAAAAGGACATAGTGAAGAATCTAAGGCAAATAGGCACTTTGATTTGGAAAAGGATGACATGGTTGTTTATTGAGATGTTGTATTTTGTTATGTCCCCATTTTTGGATGTTTCTATATTACAGAGTGGGATGCCTACCAGAGTAGCCAGATGAGGGTGATATAGTGAGTTCAAGAGATATTGAGGGGTTTTATTGGGCCCGACTTGCATCGTTCATCATATTTCATCATCAGGATCCATTCCGCACAGCTTGCCTTTGGTTTCATTGCATTCCGACAATTTCCGTAATTTTGAATTATTATGGAGCATATTTTAATTAAATTCACTAAGGAGGCCATTTTGGGCATAATACTTGGAGAAACCTCTTAGTGTAATAGCTCATTGGAATTGGGAGGAAGAGCAGTATAGGATAGGATGATGAGAAGTGACTTTTAGTGACCGGAGAAGCCATAAAGACAAATAAATCACTTTTTAGAGGAAAAAAGTTTAATTAATTAATAAAGTGATTTTATTAAGGAATAATAAAAGTCACTTGGTGAGAAAAGATGAACAGGAGTATAAAGGAGAGATAGGGGCTTCTATTCTCTCATTATATTGATTATCATTTTGAAGTCTGGCTTCTTGCTAGAGAGCCCATGATACTTGGGGGTTTTGAGGGTTTTGACTGAACAAACCATATTAGCTCGATGGTGAAAGATTCCACCTTTCCTGATCCAAGCTTGGCCAAGGAGGTGAAAGGTTCGTCCCTCACCATTCTAGCTCAAGTTCTACTCAGTTCAAAGTCACTTCAGCCATCAGTTTTGGCAAGGGAGCGCACCAGTGAAGGATTTCTGAAGGTTGGGGCGCACTTGTTGAGGAGGACAAGTTCGATTTGCTTAGAGGTGGCTAAATCTTCAATAGCACTCACTCCAGGAGTGGTAGCTATCACCATAGTGCCCTTTTGCAGTAGTGTGTGAGGGCATTCTTCAGCAAATTCATTCTATCTTCCAAAGGGGCTAGTTTTCTTTTCAGGAGGGCACACTGTTCTTAGTGGATCTAGTGACTTGGTGTGGGAGATTACTCCCAGCAACTTGGAGATTCATCATAGGGGTTTTCTATCCCCTGATCTACATTTTGGCAGTTGGTCTCGTGGGTTTAGAGGTCATCTTCTTGGAGGCCGAATTCTTGGCTTGCTACAGCTAGTGAGGGCGCATTGTGCTAGAGAAGACATCATCTATAGCTAAGGGAAAGGGTCGGATCTTAGAGATCTCTTGTATTCAGCTTGGAGGACTCTTAGGAGTGTTAGCTTTTTAGCTCGGGAGGTACTCCGCATATGTGTCTTTTATGCGGAAGTTACCTTGTACCTACACTACTAGACACTTGACTTTATAATGGATTTTTATAAAGTTGTGATAAAGTGATTCTTTTATTAAAGTAACTTTTTAATGAAGTGTACCTTCTAATATTAAAGTGACTTTATTTTATAAAGTGCACTTATGTAATAAAGTGAAATGTACTTTAATATTTTAAGTGATTTATTTTGGAGGGAATGAATCATGGCCCTTGATCTTGTAAAGGCAAGATTAGATCTTGGCCTTTGGATTTAGGGTTGGGAGAAGGTGAAAAGACACTTGAGAGGTAAAAGGTCATCTTCAGAAATTATAAAAGAATGCATTGGGTAGCGTGCAAGACACAAGAGAAGGAGATTGAGAGAGATTTTCGAGTAGGCTTGAGAGAGGGAAGTTAGGGTAGCAAAGAGGAAATATTTCCCAAGAGATATTGGGCACAAATCCCAAGGGAACATTTATGTTTGAGTGTTGGGTTATTTTTTTGTTGTTGGAGACCGTACTGTACGGATCCGTACAATCCATACAGCAAGGGGAAGAGGGCACGAAAATCGAGGTAGGTTGGGCACAGTTTTAGAGGTTGTTTAGAGGGTTTTTCTTGTTGTTGTTGGGTCATACAGGACAGTCCGTACAATAGACTATGAGCACATATTTCAAGGAGCATATTTCTGGGTAGGTCGTACAGCAGTACGGACTTGGCACATTTTTCGACGCATAAATTTTTAGGACAGTTTTGGGTGTTGTAAGTGGTTTTTCTCTTGGCTGGAAATTGTGTTATTGCTGCTGATATGTACTTTCGTGAAGCTGAATAATAAGATCTCTCTCTCTCTCATTGGGTTTCCCCACATTGGGGTTTTCCCTGGCATTTGCCTAAATTTCTGAGTTATTCATGGTTGGATGAATGTTGTTCATTGTGTTTATTCCACTGCATAATTACTTAGCAATGTGTATTTCTGCTTATGGTAATTTCTGAATGTGGGTTTTAGACATTTCAAAGTTCATGCAAGACAGTTATCTCTAGGTTGCTAAGTGTATGACAGAATATTAGCTTGTTGATTTTTGTCATTAAATTTCTACATGGTATTAGAGCTTGGGCTCTAAGTGACAGTGAGCAGTGAGATTTTTGGGCAAGTTTGAAGGGGAAAAATTTGTGATTGTTTTCCTTAAGCTGTGACAGGGAATATGGCTGCATGTATTAGATTTGAGGATCGGTTGGATGGTATTTCCAACTATTTGCAGTGTAAGGTCCGGATGTCAGTTGTTCTCAAGGAGAACAAGATTTGGAACTATGTCAGTTTTGTTGTTGTGGTTCCCACAGCAAATCCTGTTGCTTTGGATTTGCATGAGGTCAAGGAGCCCAAAGCTCAGAGGATTATTCTGGATGGGGTGAAGGATCACCTTATCCCACACTTGGTTGAGAAGAAGACAGCCAAAAAGATGTGGGATGCACTTAAGAACTTATTTGAGGCGAAGAATGAAAACCGGAAGATGGCCTTGAAGGCTAAGCTGCATGATACCAAGATGGGTAAGGAGGAGAGTGTTTCTTCTTATCTTACTCGGGTAGCTCAAGTGAAAGATGAGCTGGCTACAGTTGGAGAGGTCATATCGGATTCAGAGTTGGTGAGGATAGTCTTGAAAGGCTTCACCAAGGAATCGGAAGTCTTTGTGAAGTGTGTGGTGGGTTGTGAGCATCTTCCAGATTGGAGCAAACTGTGGGGCGATTTCACTCAGGAAGAGATCCGAGAAGGATCTCAGAGCAGTGGACAAAAGACAAATGGAGCTGATGAGAATGTTGCTCTTGCTGGAAAGAGCAAGAAGAAAGCAAGCTCCGAGAGGGACTTGAGTAAAGTCAGATGTTATTGTTGTAACCAGTTGGGGCACCTTGCTTCTCATTGTCCTAAGAGGAAGAAGAAGAAGGAACTAGAGGGGCCTGAGACAGCTGCTACAGCAGCCATGGAGGACTTTGCTTCCAAGTATGACAGGGAATTTTCTTTGGTTACTCTAGTTTCCAGTGTCAATAGTGGAAGATTTGGGGGTGATATTAGATAGATTGTGGATAGTGGAGCCTCTTGTCACATGACGGGAATATGGCGAGTATTCCTAATTATCATAGAGATCGGTCCTGACCAGCAGGTGGTAAATGAAGGTGGTATGGCGCAAGTTGTACGTGGAGTTGGAAGGGTTAGATTCCGACTCGAGTATGGAGGATTCCTGGAGCTTGATGGAGTTCTCTTTGTTCGAGGGTTGAGGGTTAACTTGCTCTCAGTCTCAGCCTTGGAGGATGTAGGATATTGTACATTGTTCAAGAGGGAACATGTCTTTATCTACAAGGAGGGAGCGGACCCGGTCGAACTGCAGCTGATCGGTAATCGGGTGGACAGGTTGTATATGTTGCGAGGACAACCTTCAGGATATGATTCAGTGTCGGATGAGGAGCATGAGGAGGCTCCTGAGACTACGGTGGTACCAAGGATTCAGCCTTGCATTCCAAGAGAAGAGAGCGAGTCTCTTCTGAGCACCGGCAGGAGGTTTAGCTGGTGTGGTCGAACCAATGCTCAGGGTGGAGTGGATTCTCCAAGGAGCTCAGGGTTTCGAATAGCTGTCAAGAGAAGATCTTTTAGTTCGAGTTCTGTGCAAGTGTTGAGGATGGCTCCAAGTTCAAAGGGATCTCCTACTGAGCACAGTGTGATGGGACCAGATGATGGAGATGGCAGCGAGTACTTCCCTCGCTAAGAGGGAGTGTTAGATTTTTAGCTCGAGAGGTACTCCGCATATTGTCTTGAATGCAGAAGTTACCTTATACCTACACTACTAGACACTTGACTTTATAATGGATTTTTACAAAGTTGTGATAAAGTGGTTCTTTTATTAAACTAAATTTTTAATGAAGTGTACCTTCTAATATTAAAGTGACTTTATTTCATAAAGTGCACTGATGTAATAAAGTGAAATGTACTTTAATATTTTAAGTGATTTATTTTGGAGGGAATGAATCATGGCCCTTGATCTTGTAAAGGCAAGATTAGATCTTGGCCTTTGAATTTAGGGTTGGGGGAAGGTGAAAAAACACTTGGGAGGTAAAAGGTCATCTTCAGAAATTATAAAAGAATGCATTGGGTAGTGTGCAAGACAAAAGAGAAGGAGATTGAGAAAGATTTTCGAGTAGGCTTGAGAGAGGGAAGTTAGGGCAGCAAGAGGACACATTTCCCAAGAGATATTTGGCACAAATCCCAAGGGAACATTTTTGTTTGAGTGCTAGGTTATTTTTCTGTTGTTGGAGGCCGTACTATACGGATCCATACAGTTCGTACAGTCTGTACAGCAAGGGGAAGAGGGCACAAAAATCAAGGCAGGCTGGGCACGATTTTCAAGGCTGTTTAGAGGGGTTTTCTTGCTGTTGTTGGGTCATACAGGACAATCCATACAACAGACTATGGGCACAGATTTCAAGGAGCAGATTTATCGGCAGGTCGTACAGCAATACGGACTTGGCACATTTTTCGAGGCTGAAATTTTTGCGACAGTTTTGGGTGCTGTAAGTGGTTTTTCTCTTGGCTGGAAATTGTGTTATTGTTGCTGATATGTACTTTTCTGAAGCTGAATAATAAGATATCTCTCTCTCTCATTGGGTTTCCCCACATTGAGATTTTCCCTAGCATTTGCCTAAATTTCTGAGTTATTCATGGTTGGATGAATGTTGTTCATTGTGTTTATTCTGCAGCATAATTACTTAGCAATGTGTATTTCTGCTTATGGTAATTTCTGAATGTGGGTTTTAAACATTTCAGAGTTCATGCAAGACAGTTATCTCTAGGTTGCTAAGTGTATGACAGAATATTAGCTTGCTGATTTTTGTCATTAAATTTCTACAAGGAGTTCATATCTTCACTACTCTATTGTATTTTGGAGGCACTATCAGCCACATGCATCATTCTTCTATGTGTATTCCAAATCTGCTCTACTTTGTATGAGGTCAGCTATATATCTAAATAAAACTCAGATATGAGGTATTTGAGGCTATTCCTTGTGTTACTTTGTATTGCATCTTATTGAGTATATGTCATTGTTATATTTCTATCTTTTACTTGCTGCAAACACAACAAAAATCATCACCATAAACCCAGAAGACCCTACCGTATATCATTAGATTATTGGGTCCTTGATGTATCTAGTACATACCAGACCAGACATTTGTTACGCAGTGAATGCCCTCAACCAGTTCATGTGTGAACCGAAACATATTCATATGGTTGTTGTTAAGCATATTCTCAGATATGTCTGAGGGACTATATAGCCTATGAGCTCAGATACACTTCCAGTGGAGGTGTAATGCTTCATGGCTATACAGATTCAGATTGGATGGGCAGTACAGTGGACCGGAAGAGTACTTTCGGATATTGTTTCAGTTTGGGTTCAGCTATGATCTCCTGGTCCAGCAGGAAGCAAGGCTCCATAGCCCAAAGCACTGCAGAGGCAGAATACATTGTTGCAAGTGTTTCCAGTAGAGAAGCAGTGTGGCCCAGAAAGCTACTCTCTGATTTGTTCAGTGCTGAGTTGGAACCCACAGTAATTCACTGTGATAACCAAAGTTGTATAAAGCTCTCCGAGAATCCTGTGTTTCATGACAAATCGAAACACATTGAGATGAGATATCACTATGTTCGAGACATGGTGCAAAAGAACATTCTCAATATTCAATATGTTTTGACGGCAGAACAAACTGCAGATATTTTGACCAAGCCTTTGTCGTTGACAAAGTTTGTGTACTTTCGAGACAAGCTTGGTGTTGCTGAGAGGGAGTGTTAAAATTAAGCAACTGCAAGAGCCATTCTTCGAGAGGATGGCATAAGACCCTAGCTGAGATCTAGGGCCCCCAATGCACTCTTGGGGTTCTTGGTCTGGGACCAAGCAGTTAGAGCCATGGAAAAGGACCCTAGTGAGGGCCCCCAGTGTATTGTTGGGGTTCTTGGTCAAGGAACATGCAGTTTGATGATGTAAGTCCCTAGATGTGTTCTAAGGCCCCTGGATGTGTTCCAAGGAATCCTTGCTCGGTGCTTGGATTGATCCTTGGTTGTGTACCTTGGAGAATAAGACCCTAGTGGTGATCTAGGGCCCCCAAATGTGTTATGGGGTATCTTGGTTTGGGACCAGGTGGTTCTTGGTTAAATACCAAGACGAGATGATGTGTGATCTTCTTCTCTCCCGGGATGGTCCATGAGACCTAGGAGCAGTTAAGAAGAACATGATCACATCAGTGACCTTCCTCTTATGCTGGGATGATAAAAGCTTATAAGTTATCATGAGACTTATGTGGACATTTTGCCATTGAAGAAGGCATGTATGACTTTGTCTTGTTGCTTCCCCTTGCTTGAGCCACGTCCTTCTTAATGTTGATGTGGTGTTGGTATTTTCTAAGTCACTTTGACTTGTTGACTTTCTAATTAATATTTTTATAATTAAAATATTAATTATTTGTTTATTTGTTTTATTTTTGGGTTTTAATTAACCCTAACCCCTACCAAAACTATATAAGGAGACCTCTTCCCCTCTCTCACACACATTTCATTCTTCCTCCTTTAGCTCACTTGGTCTGATTTTTGCTGCGGCCCTCCTTGCTTCAGTTTGGCCTTTGTGGTGCAGCCCTCCTTGCTTCAGTTTGGTCTTTGTGGTGCGGCCTCCTTGGGTTTTCTCTCTCTTGCTGGTTTGGAGTTTCTTGAGCTGGTTGAGGGTTCGGCCTCCTTGGATCTCTTCTCATTTTGCTGGTTGAGGGTTCAGCCTCCTTGGAACTCCTCCTCTCGCTGGTATAGGGTGCGGCCCTCTCCCTCGGATCATCCTCTTGCTGTTATATGTGCCACGACACCCTCCTCTATGCTTTCCAGCTTGCCGCATCTTGCTTGCTGGTGTTGTTCCTCCCTTAGGTTGCCGCTGGTGCCTCCTTGTGCTGCCTCTGGTGCCTCTTGTGTGCTGCCGCTGTCACCTGGTTATTTACAGCCTTTAGGTCCTGATAAGACAGCCCTAAGACTGCTACCTTAGGCTGCCTATTTGTTGTAGCGGTCCTATATAATTTGGACAGATTTTGTTTGGGTTGTTAGGGGCTTCTTTCAACCTCAAGTTTGGACAGTGTTGCCCTTGTTTCAACCCTGTACTTGATGATTGGTATGCTGGGTGGTTTTCTGATTTTTCCCAAATTCTTCTTGGCAAAACTGTTCACTAGTTCATGATGAGATCTACCCCTGAGGGTTTGATCCATGAACCATAAAAAAAATTCTAAGCATACAGAAAAGAGGACAACAGCACATCAGGTATATCTGTTCTTTGTTTTTGGTTAAGGTAATGTTCAGATTTTGTTTTTGCTAATGATCAGATCTGTTCATGTTTAGATATAGTTAAGAATTGTTTTCTTTAGTAATGTTGAGATCCATCGTATTATTTCTGTGAATGGTTTACTTCAGAAATTTTGAATTGATTGCTGATCTATATCTACAATAGTAAATAAATATTTCTGTTCTAGTTTTCCCTTGAATTTCTAACATAGAGTCTAGACTTTAAACTACCTTACCACTAACAGGCCAAATTTGAGCTACGCTGCATGGATTGTTTCACAGTTCATGGCAACTCCTAAAGATGTTCACTAGAACAGCAAAGAGGATCCCAAGGTGAAAGATAACATCAACTTGTGGACTCAATATATGCAAAGTGATAACATCGAAGTTCAAATTGGTTGAGTCCATTAATTCAGATTAGGTAGGTTGTATCAATGGAAGAAGAATCTACCTCAGGTTACTCATCAAGCATGGGATCAGGAGTAATTTTGTAAGTTAGTAAGAAAGCATTATACTCCACAAAACAGAGTACAAAGCAACTGGCAATGGAACTTGACAAGCGATATGGCTCAACTTTTAAGGGTTCCTTGTGATATGAAAGTTCAATAAACTCAAGCCATGCCCCTCTATCATGCCCATAAGTGTTATTCAACTTTTAAATCCAGTGTTTTGTGCCATGACCAAACATATTGAGATCCAATGCCACTATACTGGAGCATCATTGCAAAACTAAAGATCAGCTAGCAAACATACGAAGGTTGTTATGCAAGCACGAGTTTCAGAGGTTCAGAGAAATACTTAGTGTAAACTCTAAAGGAAAATAAATGCACATTAAAGGGGGGTGTTGAATAAGTAATGTTACTTTTCAATGGATGCTCTATTTGACAAAAAAACCCTTAAAAGGCATTGGATTCAAAACTAGGAGCATGTGTGAAAAGAAAAAACTAACAAACAACTTTGAAGTTTAGGTTAGATCTATTTTAAGTTGAAGATCTATCCATATATTTAGCAACAAAGTTTAAAACAATTTTGTATTGCATGTTCTTGGGCAATAGAAAATCAGATTTGTGTGCAATTTTTTCTTCTTTTGTGTTCTATATCTTGCATGTGTGCTCTAACAAAACCAACGTATAGCATGAAATAAATAGAGGTGTTAGCAGTAAGCATCTACTTCCTCCAATCAGCAGTGATGGTAGTTTTGATGCATCTCTTCCATTTGGCACAATCGGAAAGGATTTCAACAACTACAGGCATCATTGGGGTTACATTATATGGGGAACTGCCAATCATAAACCAGCAATAGAATTTTATAGCTCGGATATACCTAAAAAAATTAAATATGAAATTTAGAATTGGAAGTACCGATTAAAAGAATGACTAATAAAATGTTAAAGATATGAAGTTCATATCAATCTGAAAGTAGGGATGATCCAGGTCAAAATAATAAAAACAATCTCAAAACAAAAGATAAGTCAGGGGAATATGAAAAATATTCAACCTAAAAAAAGATTAAACGAGCAACCAGACAAAAAATGAATCATATGGGCATTACAAATAAAAATTTCAATCAAATTCAAAATGCAAGCTAAATTTGAAAGTAGAGTGGATAATAAATAAAAGGTATTTAGCAAGAAAGCAAGCTACCTTAATATCATATGCATCCATAATTTTTTGTGAAACAACGTTTTTGCATGTGCTCTCGTTAGGGACTTACACATGAGCATTTAAAATGTTTTAAGACCATTCATTGCATTGGTGAAGCAAGTCACACTAACATCAAATGGTCTAGGATTTTGGGAATCACTGATTTTCATGTATTCCCATACAGGACATGCCCACGAGCATGTGAAGAAACCAGTAGAATGACTAGAACAATCCTTCAACTGTCAACTATAGAAAATGAGATATGGATTATTTTTCCTCGAGCCATGTATGATTTCAAGTGTGTAATTAGTACAGTGATATTGCACCGAACCATTAACATTGGTATTGGTAGGGCACATTGTGCCAGTCAGCAATGGGAAGTTGGAACTTCAAATCAAAAATTGAATTTGGATCCTGACTGCGGCAGTAATGACACAAAAGCAATAAAACAACTGCACAAAGGTAATAGCTCCAATCTAAATGGTTTTCCAAAATCCTAGTGGCATGTCCATGCCAAATGTCCTGCAAATAATTAATTAAATCAATAAAAGCTTTCTAAATCCCTCTAGTTATTATGGAGCCACAAAAGGACGTTGGTGACCCTTTATTAATTTGAAAAAATACTACTTATATTACTCAGAAATCAATATGCACAAGCAGAATACTATATGTACAAGAGTAAATAAGAATATATAATCAGATGCTAAAATGCTTTAGGGTGGCTCTTTATACTGGGATCTCCTTGATTTACTGTGATTTTTATTTTGCGGTGGTAGTATAAATGCCACCCTTTTCTTAACATGATTTGTCTTTTTATGTAGAAAAATGAAACAAAATTGTCACAGGAAAACCGTTGGATTTTTTTTAGTGTTAGGGAACTTATGGGTGGTAGTTATCAGCAACTGAACATGGTCAAAATCTATGTGACATCAACAAACTTATCGATGGAAAAATACAATCCTCGTAGTGATCAGGAACTCCCACAAAAAATCAAAACTCTCAGACTTTGGGTCGAGACCAATCACCACCTTCAAAGCCGGACGGTATATGCCAGCTTTGCCAAACCTGAGATGGAAGTACATCTCATTTTCCAGTGTCCCATTTATTATGAGATCAGAGATAGACATTGCTGTTGACTCTGAGATTCAGGATGCTCTCTTTCTACCTTCTTCCGCTACCCGACCAACAATGCCTTGCTCTCTTCGTTAGACAGATTTCTAGGTACATATCTCAGTGTTCACAGGTCATGCCTCGCTTGGCGGCCCTCAAGAGGATCATCTTGTACTTTCTGGTTGCCCCGTCTGGGAGGAGCAACAAATGATAGTCAATGATGCAGGATACCTCAAAGCTCAAATTGGTGAGACCTCAAGTCTCCTCTCTGTAGATTTTTGAGGAACTAGAAGGCTTCCCAACAGGTCTGTCTTTTGACCTCTTGTTGGGCTCTAAGTTTAGTTTATCAAATCTGTCCTTGCTGCTGTTTTAGGACAGCAAACAGGTCTGAAATTTCTGCCAAGAATTCTGCCTTCAAACTGATGGTTAAGTGCTCTTTTAAGGTGCCATTGCAAGTGGTTTAGTAACTGATGTTAGCACATGCAAATACCTTAAAACAAATAACACTCCTCTAGGATATTTACAAGCTCCCTAATGCTGATATACAACTAAGCATACATGAAAAATGAACAAGTGTAATTTTTGGTCAACATGACCCTGGACAAAACCCCCCCCCGGGGAAAACCAGTTTGAAATATGTATATATATGAAGTGTCTCAAGCATGGA
This sequence comes from Picea sitchensis, assembly GCA_010110895.2. Taxonomy (NCBI): domain Eukaryota; kingdom Viridiplantae; phylum Streptophyta; class Pinopsida; order Pinales; family Pinaceae; genus Picea; species Picea sitchensis. Next base: position 214,251 of record SNQJ01S0010255.1, on the reverse strand, counting down.
ATACAACAAGTAAGCAAATACAATGGAACCTGTACACATAGCAAGCTCCTCTCAAGCGTTGCTAGCAAGTTCCTTGAGAAATGCGCCCTAGAAGTGCGCCCTTCCTCTCTTGTTGTCCAAGCTATAGAACTAGTGCACCCTTGACCTTCCTTTGGCTGTTTGAGAAACCCTTGCATGCAAATCTCCCTTTGAATGTTGCCTCAAACCTCCACCAACCAGGTCTGCTCTAGCCTCACTCCAACACGTGCCTGCAAGCTTGCACCCTCTCTCTACAAGCGCGCCCTCCACCAAGCAATAGCACCAACAAGCAAATAATGAAGCCTCAAGCCTCCTTGCGCCCTCCATGAATGAAGGCACCCAAGCTAGCTCCATCCAATGCTTCCATTCTCATCTCCTTGCTCCTCTCCAAACTCTCCAAGTGAAAAACACAAGAATGAATGCCTCTCTCAACCCTTGCGCCCCTCTTTAGCCATCCTTAGCCAAACCTAGAGATTGATGGCTAAGATCATCTCTTGCCATCTCTAATTAATGGGTGAGATCTTCTCACAAGTATCTCACTTAGAAACCCACTTTTGGTTAAGTTTCCTAAGTTTGCCTTATGTCCTTTAATTCACCCACAAAGTGAATTAATAGTCACTTTTGCCTTAAGTGACAAATTTCGCTTTTGACTTAAATCTCCTAAGTCAAAGTGAAATTAGACATAAAGGTAAAGTCCAAGGGTCAAATCATTTCCCCCTTGTGGTTAGAGAAACACAACCACAAGGGGACCACTTCCCAAGGTACACCAAAACTCAACACTCTCAACCCCCACCCCAGGGGGTTGACCAACTTCTTCCTCGAGACCTTTGAGGACCTGTAGTCCCAAATCTCAGGTGGTACACCATCATACTAGTATATGGATCATTTCCCTCTTGTGGTTAGAGAGACACAACCACAAGGGGACCACTTCCCAAGGTACACCAAAACTCAACACTCTCAACCCCCACCCCAAGGGGTTGACCAACTTCTTCCTCGAGACCTTTGAGGACCTGTAGTCGCAGATCTCAGGTGGTACACCATCATACTAGCAGATGGATCAGCTCCAGGCACCCCCAGAGTCAAGCTCCCCCACATCAACACACTTTTACTACTACTTACCAGGTTCAGCGAAGTAGTCAAGAGTCAGGACTCTATCAAGAGATTCTTCCCAATGTTACATATATCAAGAGACTCTATTGCCGCATTGAAAATCTCATGATATATCGTGGTATTGCCAATAGTATCACGATAAATGCAACAATGATTCTTCCCATCTGCCTCGAATGTTAGGAGAGTTGGGCTCCCTCATTCTTGTGCCCCGTGATCCCAGTCACTACACAGAGGATACCATTTCCCAATGCATTGGTCGTTTCATAGTGCTTGAAGAATCCAATGGCAAGACCACCTCTCGGTCTCCTCACTCGTTCTTGACTGCCTGCTCCAACGGGTCTTGACATCCTCTCTTTTGCTCAATACCAGGATTTTTGGAGCCTCACAATCTTCAGCACTTCTATTGTACCAGCACACTATCTTATACTCTCCCTTTTAGCTTTTTTTTAGCTTTCTTTAACTAGACACCTAACAGCTAGTCTCATGTCGGCTCCTAGGTCTTAGATCTTATTATCTTTATGCTTTTAGCATTGTTCTAGGAGATGCCTTGGCACTCCCACTTTGTGCTGACAATGGACATACTTTTTTAGTCCCTTTGACCTACTTTTGTGATCTTTTGATGGACATCAATAAAACTATCTCACCATAAAGGAGAACACAAAAATCTCCATATGGGAGGCAAACAATCTACATCATGAACACCGAATGTGATCTTCACTAGTAAGAGGAAATTGACCTTAGGGTATGCTTGCTCTCCTTGCTTATATAGGGAAAATGCAAAAAAACAATCCAGACAGTGATCAAGAACTCCCACGAAAAATTAAAATAAAAAGCAGTAAACAAAATTCTCCGTATGGGTGGCAAAAAATCTTAAGCATGAACACCAAGTGTGTGATTTTCACTAGTAGAAGGTCGTAATTGGTCTCGGATATGCTAGCTGCCCTTGCTTGTACAGAAACAATGCAAAAATACAATCCAGACAGTGAGCAGATCCCACAAAAAATAAAATTAAATTAAATCACACAACACAAAATTCTGTGGATGGCAAACAATCTGCACCATACACCGAATGTGTGATTTTCACTAGTAAGGTGGTAATTCATCTACGCAGTGAGTAAGCTGTTTATATAGGAACAATGCAAAAATACAATCCAGACAGTGATCCAGAACTCCCACAAAAACAAAAGTAAAATTCACAACAAAAAAAGATTAAAAAAAACAATTAAAAGGAACACAAAATTCTCCATATGGGTGACAAATAATTTAAAGCATGAACACCAAATTTGTGATTTTCACTAGTAAAAGGTAATTAATCTCAGATATGATAGCTCTCCTGGCTTAGATAGGAAGAATGGCAAAAAACAATCCAGACAGCGATCAGGAACCCCCACAAAAAATAAAATAAAAACAAAGCACAAAATCTCCATCTGGATGGCAAACAATCTACAGCATACACGGAATATATGATTTCCACTAGTAAAGGGTAGTTATTGATCTCGGATATTGTAACTCTCCTTGCTTATATGGGAACGATGTAAAATAACAATCCAGACAGAGATCAGGAACTCCCACAAAAAATAAGAACAAAAACAGGACAAAAAATCCTCCATGTAGGTGGCCAACAACATACAGCTTGCACTGAATGTGTGATTTTCACTAGTGAAAGGCGGTAATTGATCTAGGAAATGATAGCTCTCTCCTTGCTTACATAGGAAGGGGAATTTGTGTCTGTTTTTCTTCAAACCATCAAATCCATTTAGTCAGCAATGAATGAAAATGTTAGAAAGGGAAAACTTACCTCCTTGGAAGAGAAGCGGAAAACAGGAGCCCCACTTAGCGGCGGTCGCCCCATCGTGCAATAAGACCTCCTGCTAACTCTACTGTTTAGCCCCCTTACTTCTCTGCAACCCGCTTATATCTTCAAAATCACTCCTCCAGGCAGCCTGACAGTGCAAACAAAAATACGTAAATAAAATAAAAGGGAAAATAATGTCGCAAAACAAAATGAAAGCCATTGGAAATGCAGATTGAATCCTTTCTATCAACTTGATCAACAAAACTGAAAATCTCTGTAACGAAATCAAAATATCGAAATTAATTTTATTTTTTAAAAGTGTATGCCCATGTCATTATTTGGGGGAAATCTTGCTAAAATCTAAAAATTAAGAAATACCCACTAAGCTAGGGCAAGTGCTTGCCTAGAAATGGAGAGAAAAGGTGGAAAACAATTCCCCAAACATGAATCTGCACTTGCGTAGCCTTGAAATTCCAGCTATAATATCAAGATGAGTGTAGAATTCCTTGAAATTCCAAACTAGAATGCGAAATGGCTATGGATCGAAAAGTATGTCAGGGTATTAGAAAGGGTTTTCTTTCCATCCCATGAACCAAATCCCTAACGTAGGCATCCAATATATACACACCCACTTTAATTAAGCTCAAAGATGAGGCCAAAACAGCATGTGCTCATTTATGCCACTCGTCCTAGTTGGATGCTTTTGTTGAACTCTTCACAAAAAAAATTCCCTTGCAATAGTGTATGTTCCCACTTCTTGTTTGGGATAAACATTATCGATAAGAGGGTGCATACCACGGGGAATCTAACTCCAAAAAGTTGTTTTATGAGTTTTATTCTATTATTTTTAAATATCATATTAAGCTTCATTAAAATTAAGTTGGTAAGCTTTTTTATTTTATTATTTTTAAATATCATATTAACCTTCATTAAAATTGCTAGGTTTTTTTAAATAATGTAAAAATTTTAATTTCACGAGGTTTAATATCTTCTCTCACATATATATAAAAATTTTACACTAAGGTTAAACGTTATTTTTAATTGTGATTCGTTTGAGTCACAGCACTGACAATACTGTGAAATTCAAGGGTGGCAGGTGCGGAGGGAGTCATCTATGATTCCGATGGACAAAAGGTAGTAGATTATTCCTGGGGTTTGGGAAAAAAGACCAATAATAGAGCAGAAACTCTAGCAGTGTTCATGGGTTTAAAAATTGCACATTCACGAAGCATCCAAACCCTCGTGGTGATAGGGGACTCTGAGATAGTTATAAGGGATCTCCTTGGACTTTCAACCACTATCGTTCATCCTTCCAGTGGTCTCCGCTCACAAATTAATTCTTTGAAACAACTCTTCCACAGAATCCACTACTTCCACATCCTTCGTTCTCAAAACACAGAAGTCGATCGTTTAGCTAAATCAGTGAAATCTTTAGAACAAGGCCAACTCGTTATTAATCAAATCTCCTTGCATGTATGGCTCCCTTAACAATCTTTAGTTTTGTTGTCTCCCCTCCATAAACCTTGATCTAGTCCTCTCGAACT
>SNQJ01S0010255.1:185460-201314 GCA_010110895.2 Picea sitchensis | reverse complement strand
CCCTCGGATCATCCAATGAAGGTCACACTTTCCCTCTCAAAACGAGGACTAGTCGGTCAATTCATGGGACTATGGCCCTCAACCAGATCCACAGACAACTGGATCCAAAGGAACTGGAGACCGTTGATCACAAACAGTGTAACATGCTATGCGGTTGGGAGAGGGTATTTTATCTTCGAATTCATCTCCCAGGAGGACAGAGATTTAATCTTTAGAAATGGACCGTACTTCATGGGCACACAAGGGCTCTATTTGAATCAATGGACCCCAAGCTTTGATCCTGCCTCAGAAGTGCCCAAAGACGTCCCCGTCTGGGTTAGACTCCCAAATCTGCCAATACATTGCTGGAACCCCTCCTCGCTTCAAGCAATCGGAAATGGACTGAGGCGTTACATCGATCGAGCAGATCCAAAAGACCAGTACTCCTGCGCAAGGATTTGTGTGGAAGTTGATCTGGAGGTAGGTCTACCGGAAGCTATAAAACTAAAAGTTGGGGATTGGCAACACTTCCAAAAGCTTGATTACGAACAACTTCCGTTCAAGTGTAGAGGTTGTCATGAATACGGCCACTTCCAAAGGAACTGCCCAAAGATCCCCAATATAGAGAAAGCAGAGGACGAAGGTTGGCAACAAGCTCGAAAGGGGAAAACCAAAACGAAAGGACCAAGAAGTGAAAAGATAGTCCCAACGCAAGCCAAAAACTCAGGAACCAAAGAGAAGGAGAACAAATTTAGTATATTGGCTAGGGAAACTGGCGAAGAGGAAGCAGAACCAAGTAAAGATGCCCAAGAGGAAGAAGCAAGAGGAAACCAGACCCCTGAAGACAAATGAAATCAATTAACAGCAGAAGAAGGGGAGCAAAACAAATCCCCCCAAAGGATGGAAGGAAGTCAAGACATAGAGGAAGGGGAGATCTCGATAGGAAGCGACTCAGAAGGCGCAAGCGAAGCTTGGGCCACCCCAAAGAAAACGGGAAGAGGCAGGAAAACCAAAAAAGTAGAAAGAGACCAGGAAACTTACAAAGACGTCCTAAAGGGTTCACAACCAACTATCAAACAATTGATCAGTGTTCGACATACTAGAAAGCAAGCCAAAGCCTCCCAAGGAGGCCACTCCTCCCCCCAAGGTAACTGATGATTCTAACCTCCTAGAATTGTAGGGGTTTTGGTAGCAAAAGGAAAGAGGAATCACTCAGGGATATAATCAAAGCTTCGAAAGCAAACATCCTACTCCTCTAGGAGACCAAGATGAGTCAGCAAGACTCCCTCAAAGCTTCATTGAACGTTTGGAGAGGCAACCAAGGAATAGCCGAAAACGCCAGAGGAGCCTCGAGAGGGCTCTGCACTCTGTGGAACACCTCCAAAATAGATCTGATCAGCTCCGACACATGCATGCACTGGATTCACACCAAACTCCTCCACAAAGACTCGGGTTATCTGGTAAGCCTCTTCAATATCTACGTGCCGCAACATATAGAGGAAAAAAAACATTGTTGGGAATCCCTAAAAGACTTCTTGCAGCAAAATGAACTTGACAATATCATTCTAGGTGGGGATCTAAATGTAACCCTAGCTCAGGAGGAAAAAAGAGGGGGATCCATAGTGAGAGACCCAGCTAGAGAATAGGTGGAAGACTTAGTCTCAGCCTGGGACCTAATAGACATCAAGCCTGCCAAAGGACTCTACACGTGGACAAATAAAAGGATAGGCCCTAGGCACATTGCTGCCAGACTAGATAGATTCCTTGTCCAAAGCTCCTTTCTTTTACTAGGGCTCACAACAACTGCAGAGATCCTGCCCCACAGTGTCTCAGATCACAAGCCCATCCGCTTAGAAATCAAAACCGACCAAGTCCGAGGACCCATCCCTTTCAAATTTAACCCGACTTGGATCCAAGACAAAGACTTTCTCCCTCTGGTTTCCAAAACTTGGACCAGCATTGTTAAGGGCTCAGCTTTTTATGTCTGGGAAGAAAAACTAAGAAGGCTAAAGATAGCTCTAAAATTTTGGGCAAAGGGCCAACCAAATCCAATCACCTCGCGCATAGAAGCCCAAACACAACTCGAGAACCTTCAACTGGAAATGGAAAACAAAGAGATCACGCAAGAGGGCCTGCAACAAGAGGACCGCCTTCAAAGACAATGGCACAGAGCATGCAGAGAGGAAGAAAGCTACTGGAGGCAAAAATCCAGAAGCCTTTGGCTGAAAGAAGGAGATAAAAATACAAGCTACTTCCACAAGCAGGCGGAGGCAAGGAAGCACTGTAAAGCAGTGACAGAAATTCAGGTTCAAAATGAAACAATTGCAGATCCAGAAGGTATAAAACAAGTAGCCTTTGAAACCTTTGAAGCACTCTATTCAGAACCGCAAGGGACAGTAATAGACCCTCAGATGTACCCTCTCTCCATTATTCCAGTCCTCATTAAGGAGGATATCAACACCAAGCTGACTAAGGAATTATTGCAGCAGGAAATAAAGGAGGCTCTGGACCAAATGAATCCAAATAAGGCCCCAGGCCCGGATGGTTTCATTGCCAAATTCTATCAACAATGTTGGGAAATAATTAAAACGGATCTCACCAAGATGATCAAGAAATCGCAACAGAGCAGCAAGCTGGGTGGGAGCACCAACTCGGCCTTCCTGGCGCTTATCCCGAAAGAGAAAGGAGCAGTCACCTTCAATCGATTCAGGCCAATCTCCCTTTGCAACACAAGCTACAAAATTCTCACCAAAGTTATAGCCAACAGACTCAAAACAATCCTCCCTCTCATCGTCCCAGAAAACCAAGGAGGCTTCATCCAAGGTAGGCATATTGCCGACAACATCATCCTAGTTCAAGAGGCCCTACATTCAAGTGTCCGAAGGAAAGACAAAGGTATGATAATTAAACTAGATCTCGCCAATGCCTTTGATAGAGTTAGACATAGGTTTTTATTTGAAGTAATGAGAAAGTTTGGTTTTGACCCGTCCTTTGTAAATTGGATAAAATCTTGTATTGGATCACCATGGATAACCCCTATGGTGAATGGGAAAGTAACAAAGTTCTTCCAAGCCTCCAGGGGCTTAAGGCAAGGGTGCCCCCTTTCGCCCCTACTCTATGCAATCCAAGCTTCAGTCCTAAGCTATCAACTGGAAAATTCCCAAGTCCAAAATAACCTCCAGGGATTAAGAATCACGCAAGGGGTGAAAGACATAAATCATGCGCAATTTGCGGACGATACTCTGTTGTTGGGAGGTGCAAGCCCTATAATAGCGAAGAAGTTCAAAGAAGAGTTGGAAGCTTACGCTGCAGTCTCAGGAAGTGAAATAAGCCAGACCAAAAGCAAAATTTATGGATGGAATATTACGCCAAATGAAATGTTGGGAATTAAAAGAGTTCCGGGGATGGAAGGGCACACCAACTGGGAGGCCTTCAAATACGTGGGAATTCCCATATTCAAATTTGCCCCAAGAGCTTCACACTGGAACCATCTGATAGACAATCTAAAAAATAAAATTTCCTCCTGGGGGGCGAACTGGTTAAATCTAGCAGGGAAAGTTGTCCTGATTAAAGCCATGTTGACCAGCATACCCATCTATCAGAGCTCGTTGTTTTTAGCCCCTGCCTCCATCATCCAAAAAATTGAAGCACTCCAAAGACGCTTCTTGTGGGAAGGGGAAAACAATCAAGAAGGAAAATGCATCTGATAAACTGGGAAAAAACCTCAAAACCTCTCTTGGAAGGCGACCTTAACTTCAAAAAAACCCAAGCTCAAAACCTGGCTTTGGGGGCAAAGTTGCTTTGGACGATGGTCACTGGCAAACCAACTTGGAGCAAATTGGCACTTTGGAAAAAATATTTTAGGGGGGCCTAGGGACCGATGCTTGGATCTTCCTTGTAGGGAATCAAAAGGCTCCCCTATTTTCACCCTCTGCAAAAAGGCATTGCCCCACTTCAGCCCTCATCTCACCTGGGTGCCAAGAAATGGAAAGAAAATCAAAATTTGGCATGATTCAATCATGGGAGACCCCCCCTAGGGCTGAGACAGGATCTGCTTCGTCTCAAGGATTGGATGGAAAGCCAAAACATAATTACTCTCTTTGACATCTCAACTTGGGGGGAGGACAAGTTCATAACTTGGCAAGGGTGGGGAGTGCTCAACAGACCCCCTGGTCTTGAAAGGGAATGGAGTACCCTACAGCTCTGTCTTCAAGGGAAAGCCCCCCTCAAAAAAAAAGGAAAGGACGAAAGAGGTTGGGGAAGGAATGCCAAGGCCTACACCACAACAGAGGGATACCACCTCATCACAAATGTTCCCAATGTCCCGCCCAATCCGGCCATTTGGAGAGCAATCTGGCAGTCCAAGTCCATCCCCAAAATTGACTTATTCATCTGGACCCTTGCACACAACAGCATCCAAACAGGGGAAAATATCACAAGACGTGGTTGGGAAGGCCCCTACAGGTGTCCCTTTTGTCTACATGTCGAAGAAACTATAGACCATCTCCTTCTCAACTGTGAATACTCCAAAGAAGTCTGGAAGCTAGCAATAGGAACACAAAGCGCCATCGGTCTCCCTCCAGACACAAGAAGTCTTCTCCACCAATGGGACTCCTATTACCCATTCAAAACTAAAAAAAGAAGCCAAGCCTTTGCTCTATGGAAAGTTCTCCCAAAGTTCATTCTGTGGAACCTATGGCTGGAAAGGAACAACAGAATCTTCAGGGACAGCAAAAGGAGCACAACCCTCGTGGTAACCAAAATTCACGCACTCTTTGGTGAAACTGCACCTTATTTATTCCAGTCAAAAAACAGCCAAATGCTGGAAACACCAGAGGAACTCTGGTTGAACCATTTTAAAATCCAATGTCACATGGGCATAAAGGATAGCATCCCAATTAAAGGGGAATGGGAAATCAGGAAAGGCAAACAGGGTTTCGCCAATTGGAAAACAAGGAGGAAAGCCCATATCCCATCCTTTGATGGGGCTTCGAAAGGAAACCCGGAACAAGCTAGAGGAGGAGGGATAATTGAAAATCCCCTCGAAGCAAAAACAATAAACTTCGCCCTGGGTTTAGGAATCGAATCCAACAACAGAGCAGAGGCCTTGGCTCTCTGGCAAGGGATAATTCAAGCAAAAAGGCACAAGATCCAGGACCTGGTTATAATTGGCGACTCCATAGTGGTAATACAAGCATTAATTCGTCATTCTAAAACCCAGAGCGCGAGTCTCAACAACCTCTTGGACAAGATACATCTCCTGTTAAAGAACTTCAAATCTTATAAGTTATACCATGTGTTAAGAGAGCTGAATGGGAAAGCGGACGCTGAAGCTAACAAAGGCACACTCTTGGTGTCGGGAACTCTGAAGGTGAATGAAATGGTTTCCAGTGTGGCACTACCTTGAACCATGATAGTCGCCCTCCTAACTCAAAAACAAAAGCAAGTTGAATCAGCAGACAGGGAAATCGGGGAGATCGCTCAGGTTAAGTCGCATCAAAACAAGCTATTGGGCGGAGGGGAAAAGGCACAGTACCACGAGAAAGCGAGCTTCAGACATGGAGGAGACAGGGAATCAACTCACCCATACCTCACAAATTCAACAAATCGAATGGAAATCATGAGTATGGAAGAAGGAGGGAATAAAATGAAGGCGCCCCCTCAGTCTCATCCCATTCCAAAGCAGAGATCTCTTGAGTATTCTCCAGTGAAGCAACAGGGTGCAGAAAGAAGTGGAAGACGACCAGAAATGGCATCAGGCTCGGACAACAAGCCAAGCACTGAGGAAAGACTCAAAGCAATGGACACAGCACTGGAAAATCTAAAGCAGTTGCTTCAATTCCAGCTAGATTTCCTCGAAAACTTGGATTCTGAAGCAGGAAGGCGTATGGAGAAGTTAGAAGAGAACATCACCACAACCAAAATCGGGTTTACAGAAGAGTTGGGCAAACTACACAGGGAACTCAAGAACCCCCAGCGAGAATTTGAGGAACGAATCGACCAGTTGGAGGCAAAAATGGCTCAACTCAACAGTGACCGGAAGCAAGATCCTAAAAACTAAACCAGTCTTTTAGCAAGAAAGCGTGGCCTTCCCTTCTTCAACAAGTTTGGCGTTTTGTATAGAAGCCAATGCTGTAAATAACTTTGTATCTGGTTAAAGTTATGATAGAATCTTAGTTAAGGATTATAGTCTACTGCTATAGGACTAGGAGGATACTGCAGGAAGGCAGGCACGCGGACAAGCGTGGCCTATTTTGTAACCGAATCTGTGGCTATTCCACCCTTTTTTCTATTCAATACCACTATCTGTTTTCGTTAAAAAAAAAACGATACATATCTACTATTATTCCCCTCGGGTACCTCTCTAGGTACCCCATATTATTCCCCCTAGCTACACTACAAGGTAGGACTCAAGGCTAGAAATGGTTCTTGTCCAAAACTTGCAAGTCTCAATCTCTATGGAGTCATCTACAAAGTAAAATAAATATCCTTCGTAGGGCTCGAAGATCTAGTTGATAGTCTATGTGTGAAAGTGTTCAAGAAATAAATTCCAATTGGTGAGGATTTTAAAGTTTTTTAGGGGTATTAAAGAAATAGTTGGGATATAGAAGACTAGTGAAGGTTCATAGAATAAAAGCGGGGACAAGTAAATAGGCAAAGGAAATGTGTCAAAGAAAAGAGATGAGAGAATTTGAATGGTGATTAGCGAAGACCTTTTGATGGTCATATAATTCCAATCAAGGAACTAGATCTAGTAGGTAATTTTCTTGGGAGATTCATGAAGGAGCAATCTTTAAGAAAATGGATGGGAAAGGTACATGGGAATAGCTTGGCGTGTATACCTACATTTCACAAAGGTTGGATAACATTTTTCTTCAAGAATGGAGAAGACCTGGAAAAAATAAGAAGTGAAAACCGGTATTGGGTTAATACTTTGTCAATCCTTAAGTTGTGGACACCATGCTTCAATCCTAGAGTGGAGAGAATTTCAGTTCTCCCTATTTGGGTTAAGATGCCTATGTTACCTTTGGAATTTTAGAGTGAGGACAGCTTGAAGGAAATAGGTAGCAAATCAGGTGTATTATGGGGTTTTAAGAAGGATTTATCCCATTGGCATCAAAATTCGTGGCAAAAATTCTAGTCGAAATGGATTCAAGGTTGGGTCTTCCTGAATGCGTGGAACAAGAGGTGGGTAATCAAATGTTTACCCAAGTATGTGATTATGAAGAAATTCCCTTTCATTGTAATCTATGTCATCAATAATGGTCATATAAAAAATGATTCCCCTTCTGGAAAAGCCAAAAAGTAGATTTGGAAACACAAGGCTTCAATAATCGAGAAGACAGAGGGGTTTCACTTAGACCACCTAACCTTAGTAATGTTTGGGCCAATTTGGTACCAATTTGTTTGGGCCAATTCGGTACCAATTGCTACAGAAATCAGCAAAATTGCACGACCTTCCTCGAAAAAAAAACCTGAAAATTTGTTAAATTTAAATTAGTGATATCTTAGCCTCCCGAACTATGATTCGAACGATTTTTTTTGAAGTGGTTTTTTTTCTAAGAGGAACTTAAATATACATCCAGTTTCATCAAATTCTACATAGAAAGCTACAAGAATTGTCTAGAGTGTTGCAACCCTCTTTTTCTTCTTCGTTTGAAAACTTGCAAAATAGAAAAAAAATTCCCTTTTTCCTAGCCGAAGAAGTGCTTTGATACCACTTGTTAAGTACCAAGGATCTATATATATAATAACCACGAGAGATACAGAGAAGAATATAGAAATCCACACTTTATTATTATTAAACCCTTGGGGTGGGGAAACACCATACAATAGAACCTTTTAAGGAAGGGATCCACTCTTGATCACTTGCATCTTCGAGGGGGCAAGCTCTTAATGAGCTACACTCCAAACATAATACTTCTCAACGTTCCCATTACATTGTTTATACCCCTTTATATAGTGCTACCAACCACCTAAGAGCATTCTAGATGAGGAACCTTCTAAAAGCGAAACCTTCTAGTAAGCCCTCTTACATTTTTGTGTTCACACTAGGCCTTATTTATTAAAAGCAGTATCCATACATAACAATACATATCTATTATTATTCCCTTTGGGTACCTCTCTAGGTACCCCATATTATTCCCCCTAGCTACACTACAAGTTAGGACTCAAGGCTCGAAATGGTTCTTGTCCAAAACTTGCAAGTCCCAATCTCTATGGAGTCATCTACAAAAGTAAAATAAATATCCTTCGTAGGGCTCAAAGATCTAGATGATAGTCTATGTGCGAAAGTGTTCAAGGAATAAATTCCAATTGGTGAGGATTTTAAAGTTTTTTAGGGGTATTAAAGAACTAGTTGGGATATAGGAGACTAGTGAAGGTTCACATAATGAAATGGGGGACAAGTAAATAGGCAAAGAAAATGTGTCAAAGAAAAGAGATGAGAGAATTTGAATGGTTATTAGCGAAGACATTTTGATGGTCAAATAATTCCAATCAAGGAACTAGCTCTAGTAGGTAAATTTCTTGGGAGATTCATGAAGGAACCATCTTTAAGAGAATGGATGGGCAAGGTCCAGGGGAATGGCTTGGAGTGTATACCTACATTTCACAAAGGTTGGATAACATTTTTCTTCAAGAATGGAGAAGACGTGGAAAAAAAAAGTGAAAACTGGTATTGGGTTAATACTTTGTCAATCTTTAAGTTGTGGGCACCATGCTTCAATCCTAGAGTGGAGAGAATTTTAGTCATCCCTATTTGGTTAAGATGCCTATGTTACCTTTGGAATTTTAGATTGAATACATCTTGAAGGAAATAGGTAGCAAATCAGGTGTATTATGGGGTTTCAAGAAGGATTTATCCCATTGGCATCAAAATTCGTGGTAAAAATTCTAGTCGAAATGGATTTAAGGTTGGGTCTTCCTAAATGCGTGGAATAAAAGTGGGTAATCAAATGTTTACCCAAGTATGTGATTATGAAGAAATTCCTTTTCATTGTAATTTATGTCATCAATAATGGTCATATAAAAAACGATTGCCCTTCTGGAAAAGCCAAAAAGCAGATTTGGAAACATAAGGCTTTAATAATCAGGAAGACAGAGGGGTTTCACTTAGACCACCTAACCTTTGTAATGTTTGTGGTGCAAAAATAATGATTGATCTGTAAATTATTGTGGATATTCCACTAGAATAGATCTTGCGGTATTCTAAAATCTTTTATTCTACAATTTATGACCTTAGATCTTAGATTTAATATTACTAGTGTAGCACTCAAAATCATGGAAAATAAATGAAATCAAAATGAAAGAAACAAGGTAATGAACATGCCATCCAAACAAATGAACACAAGATGTGAGCTGGGAAACCCTATGTGAGAGAAAACCTGGCTAGAAGGCAAGGCTTATGCTCTACTCTTTTTATTCTCTGTTATGAAATGCAAGTACAAAGAAAGAGACACTCGCCATGGAGTTGCCATGGACACCATGTCCCAAATGGCAATTGCAAAATATTCTATCTCCTTTGCTATGCTTCAATATCCCACTATGATATTCTCAACTCAACTATAGAATAATAACAATAACAAAAGAATGGAACCCCTTCCTTTCCTTATGGTGTGGTATTTAACATAGCTTAATAGTCGTTTAGGGTTAGGTCTAGGGTTTTCGCATGCCTCAACCCTCAATTAGTGTTAGGATTTTGGACCCTCTAAAATCTTATTGAAAGTCCACACATGAATATCCCCGCGTGTGTGAGTAATGGGGATTGGCATGGCATCCACTTGGTACCATGATGGTCAACTCGCAAGAGGCATAACTTCTGCATATGAACTCTAATTTAGGTATTTTTGCACCATTACAAAGCTTTTGTTGTGTAGAACAACATCAAGGTGCTAGAGTTGTTCTTGCAAAGCTTTTACCTTAAAACTTTCATTTGATGCCTCAAACCAGCTCTAGATGTTTTCACACCCTGGATCATCAAACAAGGACTTGCACCTAAAATGGACCCTGCAAACCAATTTTTCCACCTAGAAAATACCAAGATAGAGAACAAATTAGATAATCATCCAATCCATATCATACCTTCCCATTCATGAAGGCTTTTGGTCCCCATAAGCTTTCACTAAAGGAGGTGAGGAAAATTTCCCTCGACCTTCTCCTTGGAGTACCATTTGGCCATGTTTGGAAGTTGCACTTTTAGCCCAACCTACCATAGTTCATTTTTCCCTCCTTTGGTAGTTCTAGACTTTCTCTACAAAATTGTATCTTCTGCCAACTCTGCTTGAGATTTTATTGCTAAGTCCTCTATGGTAGGTAGGACCTGCTCCAACACGAAAGGCTCATAGAGTTTTAGGTTTTCCACATTCACTACTGAGTAAATGCACATATATGGGGGTAAATTGAGTCCATAGACATTATCACCCAYTGTMTTACTTCAAAAGGACCATACTATAGAGCCTYRATCTTCTTACCTRGACATTGTAATCTTTGTTTGTTTAGATGCAACCAAACTCTATCTCCCACCTTAWWTTTYTTCTCAATTATGTGTTGATCATGTTYGACCTTGTACTTTTCCTATGACTTTTTTCAATGTCTCTTGTACTTGCAAATGGATCTGCCTAATCTTTTCAACAATTTTCTCTACTTTAAATGCATCTCTTATGATGTCTTCCATCACACCTCCTTATTGTCCATACATAACATCCAAGGGAAAAGGTGGCAAATACCCAAAACAAGATTCAAAGGGGGACTTACTGGTAGAAGTGTAAACTACTCTATTATAAGAGTGTTGAATATAAATCAAATTTCCATCCTAGGTTTTTGGATGCTTCTAGTTGTAACCCCTCAAACATTGAACCAATGTCATGTTGACTACTTATGTCAACCCTTCTCTCTAAGGATGGAAAATTGTAGATCTCTTCAGCTTGGTGACCATCTTCTCCCAAAGTGTAGTCCAAAAGGCACTAAGAAGTCATGTATCCCTATCTGAGATGATGTTCCTTGGTATCCCAAAGTGCACCTAAATTTTTTCAAAGAACATGTCTGTTGTTTCTTGTCCTTTGATGTTTTTTTTTTAAGACACAAGACTGCACATTTTGTTGAACCTGCCAAGCACCACAAATAGATAGTCATGTCCCTTCTTGGTTGTTGGCAAACCACCCACAAAATCCATGGAGATGTTATCCTAGATTCTAGTGGGTGTAGGTAAGGGATGGTATAAACCTTTTTTTTTGTTATTAGGCTTGTTGGTACAACAAAGTATGCATCCTCTAATAAACCAATCTATATCTTCTTACATTCTAGGTCAATTCACATACTTTTGTAAGTTGTCAACTATCTTCCCAACACCAAAAAGTCCTACAACCTTGTAGGTGTGAAATTCTCTGATAAGCTACAATCTTTCACCTCAAGAATACAAAGCTTGTCTAGCTTGTAGAGAAAACCATTATGAAGAAGATAGACAACCTTATTGACACCTTATTCTACATGAATTTGGCCCTATAACTACTGAAACACCTCTTTAAAGTCCTCATCTTCCATGTATACCTCTTTGTATGCATCATGGGTAAAAGGCTCCATGTGCACAAGAGTTTTGAAATCTACAATTTAGATGTTGGAGGCCTTAAAAGCATGCTTTCCCACTTATTAGTGATGCCATTCTTATATTTGATTACTAGATGAAAATACTGCAAAAACCCCATCCACGTGTAGTGTCTAGTTTGTTGAGGCTTACTCTAGTCCTACAATTAGTGATCAATGTGTATCATGGTTTCCTTGCCCATCAAATAGTGCTTCCACTTCTTAACAACTTAAACCATGGTGTAGAGTTTCTTATTGTACATAGGGTAGCTCAAGACTCCACCATGAAACATTTCAAAATGATAGCATATCGGCTTACCTCCCTGCATCCAGCCCGCTTCCATGGCATATCCACTTACATCCATCTCCACTTCAAAAGGATTTTGCAAATTAAGCAATGCAAGAACTAGTGCTTAACTAATCTTCCATTTAATCTCATCGAAAGTTTTCTACTAATTCTTCCACCACTTGAAACTCTTACCACTAACTATTATGGCATGAAGTGGCACAACTACAATGGAAAAATATGCTATAAACTTTTGCAAGTAATAGGCTACCCTAACAAAGCCCCTAACTTCAATGACATTAATAGGAACTAGCCACTTGAGGATGGACTCCATCTTTGTGGGATCTATCTTGATTTCCCCTCCACCAATCACATACTCCAAATACACCATTGATTGTTGAGAAAACTTGCTTTTATTAAGGTTAGCCAAGAGTTGATGCTTTTTTCAGAGTCTCTAATGTTTGCATGAGATGTGAGATTGCTCTTCCCAAGTAGAGATATAAACCAATATATCATCTAAGTACATTATCACAAATGAATCTAGAAAGGGATACAATACATCATTTGTCAAATGCAAAAATATAGCTGGTCAATTACATAAACCAAAAGGAATTATCGACCATTCATGTAGAACTTACCTTGTCTTAAAGGTGGTCTTCTAGGTGTTTTTTTCTTTAAATCCAACTTGGTGAAGTACTTAGCATGCTGCAATTGATATGACAAATCATCAATCCTGGGTAGAGGGTACTTATTCTCGAGGGTGATCTTGTTCAAAATTTGTAGTCGATACACATTTTCCAAGTCCCATCCTCATCAGGTACTATGATGATAGGTGATCCACAAGGTTAGGTGCTTGGTTGAATTACTCTCTACTTTAGCAACTATTGTAACCATTTCTTGACTTCATTTGCTTCCAAGACTAATTCTCTAGACAACCCAATATTTCGTAATGGGGAGTCAGGAAGCAACTGTATCTCATACTCCACTACTCTTTTAAGTGGCGTTGATGTGTCCTATTGTCACCCATCAACTAGAGTGATTTTGATTCACACTTAATCAAGTGGAGACCAAATTTTAAAATTAAAGTGCGACATGATCATCACATATTGATCATGAAGACACACTAATTATTTAAGAATTCAAAATCAATTTATGATGTTATTGTCCTTCTTCAGTGAGGCCAACATGGATGGTTTCTCTTTTCCATAATATAGCAATACAATAATACCAAAAAGAGGGAAATTTGATGTGATCCATTATGTGTTAGCTCCATCCAAAATTTTACAAAATAAAAAACAAAGGTCATATGCCCAAGATATCATGATTGTTTTTTTTATGTGCATGGGATCTAAATATATAAAATATAGAAGAGAAATCCTTAATCTTAGCAATAAACCAAACACTTACAGAAAATACTCAATACAAGAGAATTGTAGCGAAGGCCCTTGAGGTAGGGTAACACCATATATTAATATTTATTGAAGGATAACACCCCTCGATCAATGCTTGATACATTCAGAATATTCTTCGGTATGTTCCAATATATTACTTACACTTATTTATATAGCGCTCTTTATCTCCTATGAACATTCTAGAGAAGGAACATTCTAGTAGGTGGAACCTTTTAGTAAACCTTCTTACATTTATTGTGTTCACACTACGGGCCTTATTTACCAAAAATGGCCTCCATACATAACATAACATAACAACATAACTATTATTATTCTCATTGGGTACCTCCATAGGTACCCACATATTCCCCCCCCTAGGTATACTACATTCCATCCCCCTTTGCATGTTTCATCCTTGAAATATGGGAAGAAACCATACAATATGATGAACTAAGCAATGTAGCTAGTTGATACCAAGCACAAGCATCCATCCATCCTAGTGAAATATGGACATGGGATCCAACTATATCTTTTCCTCGATCTTGATTCTAGTTTCTTCTTAGGATCCATGTATTCATTATGCTACTCTGATATCTCCATGGTTTTCTTTTAGTCCTCCATGTGCCTCCATATTGGTTTCCTCTTTAGTTCCATGTCAAGCCATAATAAGTTTGTTGATGCTCATGCCCCTGCCTTGATGATTGTTGTATCTCTATGTGGTGTGGATGGTGATATACAACAACTTGAGCAATCAATTCTTCTTTCTTCGACTCTTTAACTTGGTGTTCCTTTAATTCATTGAGCTCATTGACTTCTTTTCTATGTCCTTCCTGAGGCTTTGCTTCATGTCCCTCTATAGACTCTTCCTTTGATACAACTTCAGACCCTGCAATAACTGCTTTACTTGCCCCGCATCGACCCTTCTTTCTTACTAAGAGGCATATCCTGCAGTGTAATTTTTTTTTTTCTTGTACCAAATCTTGGTAAAAGAAAATTGCACATTGACATTAATTGTACCCACCGATTCCATCCAAGGATATCTAAGAATAACATCAACATCATTCGTATCTATGGCGTGAAAATCATAATGCAATACATATTTATCCATCGTGAGCTTCAAATATTTAAAAACATGAAAATTTTCACCCTCAACCCATGTGGTTTGCATATCCTTTGTAGGAAATTGCAATCTATTAACCAATTGA
Organism: Picea sitchensis; assembly: GCA_010110895.2. NCBI lineage: Eukaryota > Viridiplantae > Streptophyta > Pinopsida > Pinales > Pinaceae > Picea > Picea sitchensis. Next base: position 186,873 of record SNQJ01S0010255.1, on the reverse strand, counting down.
ACATTGATAAAATTTTGCGGACAACTAGGGTTAACAGAAACAACAACCTTTTCTTTATGAATACAACCATGAACATGTAATATAGATTTGCCACATGAAAATAAACCCTTGGTGCTTTCTTAATCCTTACACTTTGTATGAGACCACTTGTCTAAAACTAATTTTTCATATGCCTCATCAAAAAGTTCCCTCATCTTGGCAGAGTCCAATGATAGCCACCATATCATAACGTCATCTTTGAAACCATAGTATGACACAATTTCCACCTCTCTTTCCATACTGACTTGTAAATTTGTATATATTCTTCAATACCAGGGCCATCATCTTTTCTAGTAAAATGCATCTTGTTTGGAAGAATTATTCAACAAAACTAGGGCTTATACAAATAACTTACTTTGCAAAACCTGCAACCATCTTCGGAAAAACCCTGAAAAATTGTTGATTTTAAAATGTCGATAACTTCACTTCCTAGACTTTGTTTCGGACGATTTGTTTTTTTGAAATTGGGCATTTTCTAAGAGGAACTCAAATATCCATTTGGTTTCTACAAACTCTTCCAAAAAAGTTTCAAAATTTAATCTAAAGTGCATTGCCCCCTTTTTTCTAGAAAATCTGCAAAAAAAAATAAAATCTTCCTTTCTTTGGCCCAAAAATTCTCCCACTTGATGCACAAGAAAGTGCTCTAATACAGAATGTTATGTTTCTCATATCTGAATATATAAAATATAGAAGAGAAATCCTTAATCTCAACAATAAACGAAACACTCACACAAAATACTCAACACAAGAGAATTGTAGAGAAAACCTTTGAGGTGGGGTAAAACCATATATTACTTCTCATGGAATGATAACACCCATGTTGATCTCTTTTCCTATTCTTAAAGAAGCGATTAAGATCCCCTCTACATTTTTATAGAGGTCGTACTCCTCTTTTTTCACTAAGATTTTCAATTCACTTATTCAATAAATTAAACATTCATATCATCTATACCTTGTTGATGATTGCAACTACGTGAGATATTCTCCAGGGCACAAACCTAAGAGAGAGCCCCTGAGAGGGGTGTGTGGCTCCTATCTGAGACATAGATGGAACGTAGAGATGGCCTCCTCTTTACAAAGAGTTGAGAAGAACTCTAGATGATTCTCCTGTGTAACGCAATGAGAAAGGAGATCTGCAGAGTTGGACGTGCATGTGGTTGAGCACACGGTGAACGTGTGAAATCCCAAAGTGTTGGGTGCATCGTCATGAGATAAGAGATGAAGATGATGTATTAGCCTCCTCTAAGCAGAGAGTTGATGAGAAACTCCAGATGACTCTCCTGTGTAATGCAGTGGGAAAGAAGATATGTTGAGTGGACGTGGTTGTGGACGAGCACAGGTGAACATGATCCTAGTGGTTGAGCACTAGTGAAG
>SNQJ01S0010255.1:163515-180142 GCA_010110895.2 Picea sitchensis | reverse complement strand
CTTGATGGCTTCAAACTCCCTTCGAACTTCATTGAAGCTCACAAGGAATCAAAAGAAAATATCCATTTGAAACACCACACATAATATACCAAAAGAAAGCTATGAAATTCCTCTATCCAATGGCACTGATTCGGTAGCAATTTGAGCACTCTATCAAAAGTTATGAGCTTTGCAGTCCCACCGTCGTCACAAAAAAAAAAAAAAAAAAAAACCTAAAAATGGATGATTTTAAATAGCAATATACTCACTTTTGGGGCTCTGATTCAGATGATATTTTTTAAATGGGCTAATTTTGTGAGAGGAAGTCAGATATGCAATTTGTTTGGGCCAATTCGGTACCAATTGCTACAAAAATCGACAAAATTACACAGCCTTCCTCAGAAAAAAAACCTGAACATTTGTTGATTTTAATTAGCCTCCCGAACTCTGATTCGAACGAAAGTGGTTGTTTTTCTAAGAGGAACTTGAATATATAGCCAGTTTCATCAAATTCTACATAGAAAGCTACAAGAATTGTCCAGAGTGTTGCGACCCTCTTTTTCTTCTTCTTTTAAAAACCTACAAAATAGAAAAAAAATTCCCTTTTTCGTAGTCGAAGAAGTGCTTTGATATCACTTGTTAAGTACCAAGGATCTATAGATATAATAACCACGAGAAATATAAAGAAAAATATAGAAACCCACACTTTATTATTATTAAACCCTTGGGGTGGGTAAACACCATACAATAGAACCTTTTAAGGAAGGGATCCACTCCTGATCACTTGCCTCTTAGAGGGGGCAACCTCTTAATGAGCTACACTCCAAACATAATACTTGTCAACATGCCCATCACATTGTTTATACCCCTTTATATAGTGCTACCAACCACCTAAGAACATTCTACAAGAGGAACCTTTTAAAAGCAGAACCTTCTAGTAAGCCCTCTTACATTTATTGTGTTCACACTAGGCCTTATTTATTAAAAGGGGTCTTTATACATAACAATACATATATACTATTATTCCCCTTGGGTACCTCTCTAGGTACCCCATATTATTCCCCCTAGCTACACTACAAGGTAGGACTCAAGGATCGAAATGGTTCTTGTCCAAAACTTGCAAGCCCCATTATCTATGGAGTCATCTACAAAAGTAAAATAAATATCCTTTGTATGGCTCGAAGATCTAGCTGATAGTCTATGTGCGAAAGTGTTAAAGGAATAAATTCCAATTGGTGAGGATTTTACAGTTTTTAGGGGTATTAAAGAACTAGTTGGGATATAGGAGACTGGTGAAGGTTCACAAAATGAAAGAGGGGACAAGTAAAGAGGCAAAGGAAATGTGTCAAAGAAAAGAGACGAGAGAATTTGAATGGTGATTAATGAAGACCTTTTGATGGTCAAATAATTCCAATCAAGGAACCAACTCTAGTAGGTAAATTTCTTGGGAGATTCATGAAGGAACAATCTTTAAGAGAATGGATGGGCAAGGTCTAGGGGAATGGCTTGGTGTGTATACCTACATTTCACAAAGGTTGGATAACATTTTTCTTCAAGAATGGAGAAGACCTGGAAAAAATAAGGAGTGAAAACTGGTATTGGGTTAATACTTTGTCAATCCTTAAGTTGTGGACACCATGCTTCAATCCTAGTGTGGAGAGAATTTCATTCCTCCTTATTTGGGTTAAGATTCCTATGTTACCTTTGGAATTTTAGAGTGAAGACATCTTGAAGGAAATAGGTAGCAAATCAGGTGTATTATGGGGTTTCAAGAAAGATTTATCCCATTGGCATCAAAATTCGTGGCAAAAATTCTAGTTGAAATGGATTTAAGGTTGGGTCTTCCTAAATGCATGGAACAAGAGGTGGGTAATCAAATGTTTACCCAAGTATGTGATTATGAAGAAATTTTCTTTCATTGTAATCTATGTCATCAATAATGTCATATAAAAAATGATTGCCCTTGTGGAAAAGCCAAAAATCATATTTGGAAATAGAAGGCTTCAATAATTGGGAAGACAGAGGGGTTTCACTTAGACCACATAACCTCGATAATGTTTGGGCCAATTTGGTACCAATTTGTTTGGGCCAATTCAGTACCAATTGCTACAGAAATTGGTAAAATTGCACGGCTTTTCTCGAAAAAAACCCTGAAAAATTGTTGATTTTAAATTTATCCCATTGGCATCAAAATTCGTGGCAAAAATTCTAGTCGAAAATTTAAGGTTGGGTTTTCCTGAATGCGTGGAAGAATATGTGGGTAATCAAATTTTTACCCAAGTATGTGATTATGAAGAAATTCCCTTTCATTGTAATCTATGTCGTCAATAATAGTCATATAAAAAATGATTGCCCTTCTAGAAAAGCCAAAAAGCAGATTTGGAAACATAAGGCTTCAATAATCGGGAAGACAGAGGGGTTTCACTTAGACCACCTAACCTTGGTAATGTTTGGGCCAATTCAGTACCAATTTGTTTGGGCCAATTCGGTAACAATTGCTATAGAAATTGACAAAATTACACGGCCTTCCTCGGAAAAAACCCTGAAAATTTGTTGATTTTAAATCAACAATATCTTAGTCTGCTGAACTATGATTTGAACGATTTTTTTTTAAAGTGGTTGTTTTTCTAAGAGGAGCTTAAATATACATCCAGTTTCATCAAATTCTACATAGAAAGCTACAAGAATTGTCTAGAGTGTTGCGACCCTCTTTTTCTTCTTCGTTTGAAAACTTGCAAGATAGAAAAAAAAATTCCCTTTTTTGTAGCTGAAGAAGTGCTTTGATACCACTTGTTAAGTACCAAGGATATATAGATATAATAACCACGAGAGATATAGAGAAGAATATAGAAACCCACACTTTATTATTATTAAACCCTTGGGGTGCAGTAACACCATACAATAGAACCTTTTAAGGAAGGGATCCACTCTTGATCACTTGCCTCTTCGAGGGGGCAACCTCTTAATGAGCTACACTCCAAACATAATACTTCTCAACATGCCCATTACATTGTTTATACCCCTTTATATAGTGATACCAACCACCTAAGAACATTATAGAGGAGGAACCTTCTAGTAAGCCCTCTTACATTTATTGTGTTGACACTAGGCCTTATTTATTAAAAGCGATCTTCATACATAATGATACATATCTACTATTATTCCCCTTGGGTACCTCTCTAGGTACCCTAGATTATTCCCCTAGCTACACTACAAGGTAGGACTCAAGGCTAGAAATGGTTCTTGTCCAAAACTTGCAAGTCCCAATCTCTATGGAGTCATCTACAAAAGTAAAATAAATATCCTTTGTAGAGCTCGAAGATCTAGCTGATAGTCTATGTGCGAAAGTGTTCAAGAAATAAATTCCAATTGGTGAGGATTTTAAAGTTTTTTAGGGTTATTAAAGAAATAGTTGGGATATAGGAGACTAGTGAAGGTTCATAGAATAAAAGGGGGGGCAAGTAAATAGGCAAAGGAAATGTATCAAAGAAAAGAGACGAGAGAATTTGAATGGTGATTAACGAAGACCTTTTGATGGTCATCTAATTCCAATCAAGGAATTAGATCTAGTAGGTAATTTTCTTGGGAGATTCATGAAGGAGAAATCTTTAAGAAAATGGATGGGAAAGGTACATGGGAATGGCTTGGCGTGTATACCTACATTTCACAAAGGTTGGATAACATTTTTCTTCAAGAATGGAGAAGACCTGGAAAAATAAGAAGTGAAAACTGGTATTGGGTTAATACTTTGTCAATCCTTAAGTTGTGGACACCATGCTTCAATCCTAGAGTGGAGAGAATTTCAGTTCTCCCTATTTGGTTTAATATGCCTATGTTACCTTTGGAATTTTAGAGTGAAGACATCTTGAAGAAATAGGTAGCAAATCAAGTGTATTATGGGGTTTCAAGAAGGATTTATCCCATTGGCATCAAAATTCTAGGCAAAAATTCTAGTCGAAATGGATTTAAGGTTGGGTCTTCCTGAATGTGTGGAACAGGAGGTGGGTAATGAAATTTTTACCCAAGTATGTGATTATGAAGAAATTCCCTTTCATTGTAATCTATGTCATCAATAATGGTCATATAAAAAATGATTCCCCTTCTGGAAAAGCCAAAAAGTAGATTTGGAAACACAAGGCTTCAATAATCGAGAAGACAGAGGGGTTTCACTTAGACCACCTAACCTTAGTAATGTTTGGGCCAATTTGGTACCAATTTGTTTGGGCCAATTCGGTACCAATTGCTACAGAAATCAGCAAAATTGCACGACCTTCCTCGAAAAAAAAACCTGAAAATTTGTTAAATTTAAATTAGTGATATCTTAGCCTCCCGAACTATGATTCGAACGATTTTTTTTGAAGTGGTTTTTTTTCTAAGAGGAACTTAAATATACATCCAGTTTCATCAAATTCTACATAGAAAGCTACAAGAATTGTCTAGAGTGTTGCAACCCTCTTTTTCTTCTTCGTTTGAAAACTTGCAAAATAGAAAAAAAATTCCCTTTTTCCTAGCCGAAGAAGTGCTTTGATACCACTTGTTAAGTACCAAGGATCTATATATATAATAACCACGAGAGATACAGAGAAGAATATAGAAATCCACACTTTATTATTATTAAACCCTTGGGGTGGGGAAACACCATACAATAGAACCTTTTAAGGAAGGGATCCACTCTTGATCACTTGCATCTTCGAGGGGGCAAGCTCTTAATGAGCTACACTCCAAACATAATACTTCTCAACGTTCCCATTACATTGTTTATACCCCTTTATATAGTGCTACCAACCACCTAAGAGCATTCTAGATGAGGAACCTTCTAAAAGCGAAACCTTCTAGTAAGCCCTCTTACATTTTTGTGTTCACACTAGGCCTTATTTATTAAAAGCAGTATCCATACATAACAATACATATCTATTATTATTCCCTTTGGGTACCTCTCTAGGTACCCCATATTATTCCCCCTAGCTACACTACAAGTTAGGACTCAAGGCTCGAAATGGTTCTTGTCCAAAACTTGCAAGTCCCAATCTCTATGGAGTCATCTACAAAAGTAAAATAAATATCCTTCGTAGGGCTCAAAGATCTAGATGATAGTCTATGTGCGAAAGTGTTCAAGGAATAAATTCCAATTGGTGAGGATTTTAAAGTTTTTTAGGGGTATTAAAGAACTAGTTGGGATATAGGAGACTAGTGAAGGTTCACATAATGAAATGGGGGACAAGTAAATAGGCAAAGAAAATGTGTCAAAGAAAAGAGATGAGAGAATTTGAATGGTTATTAGCGAAGACATTTTGATGGTCAAATAATTCCAATCAAGGAACTAGCTCTAGTAGGTAAATTTCTTGGGAGATTCATGAAGGAACCATCTTTAAGAGAATGGATGGGCAAGGTCCAGGGGAATGGCTTGGAGTGTATACCTACATTTCACAAAGGTTGGATAACATTTTTCTTCAAGAATGGAGAAGACGTGGAAAAAAAAAGTGAAAACTGGTATTGGGTTAATACTTTGTCAATCTTTAAGTTGTGGGCACCATGCTTCAATCCTAGAGTGGAGAGAATTTTAGTCATCCCTATTTGGTTAAGATGCCTATGTTACCTTTGGAATTTTAGATTGAATACATCTTGAAGGAAATAGGTAGCAAATCAGGTGTATTATGGGGTTTCAAGAAGGATTTATCCCATTGGCATCAAAATTCGTGGTAAAAATTCTAGTCGAAATGGATTTAAGGTTGGGTCTTCCTAAATGCGTGGAATAAAAGTGGGTAATCAAATGTTTACCCAAGTATGTGATTATGAAGAAATTCCTTTTCATTGTAATTTATGTCATCAATAATGGTCATATAAAAAACGATTGCCCTTCTGGAAAAGCCAAAAAGCAGATTTGGAAACATAAGGCTTTAATAATCAGGAAGACAGAGGGGTTTCACTTAGACCACCTAACCTTTGTAATGTTTGTGGTGCAAAAATAATGATTGATCTGTAAATTATTGTGGATATTCCACTAGAATAGATCTTGCGGTATTCTAAAATCTTTTATTCTACAATTTATGACCTTAGATCTTAGATTTAATATTACTAGTGTAGCACTCAAAATCATGGAAAATAAATGAAATCAAAATGAAAGAAACAAGGTAATGAACATGCCATCCAAACAAATGAACACAAGATGTGAGCTGGGAAACCCTATGTGAGAGAAAACCTGGCTAGAAGGCAAGGCTTATGCTCTACTCTTTTTATTCTCTGTTATGAAATGCAAGTACAAAGAAAGAGACACTCGCCATGGAGTTGCCATGGACACCATGTCCCAAATGGCAATTGCAAAATATTCTATCTCCTTTGCTATGCTTCAATATCCCACTATGATATTCTCAACTCAACTATAGAATAATAACAATAACAAAAGAATGGAACCCCTTCCTTTCCTTATGGTGTGGTATTTAACATAGCTTAATAGTCGTTTAGGGTTAGGTCTAGGGTTTTCGCATGCCTCAACCCTCAATTAGTGTTAGGATTTTGGACCCTCTAAAATCTTATTGAAAGTCCACACATGAATATCCCCGCGTGTGTGAGTAATGGGGATTGGCATGGCATCCACTTGGTACCATGATGGTCAACTCGCAAGAGGCATAACTTCTGCATATGAACTCTAATTTAGGTATTTTTGCACCATTACAAAGCTTTTGTTGTGTAGAACAACATCAAGGTGCTAGAGTTGTTCTTGCAAAGCTTTTACCTTAAAACTTTCATTTGATGCCTCAAACCAGCTCTAGATGTTTTCACACCCTGGATCATCAAACAAGGACTTGCACCTAAAATGGACCCTGCAAACCAATTTTTCCACCTAGAAAATACCAAGATAGAGAACAAATTAGATAATCATCCAATCCATATCATACCTTCCCATTCATGAAGGCTTTTGGTCCCCATAAGCTTTCACTAAAGGAGGTGAGGAAAATTTCCCTCGACCTTCTCCTTGGAGTACCATTTGGCCATGTTTGGAAGTTGCACTTTTAGCCCAACCTACCATAGTTCATTTTTCCCTCCTTTGGTAGTTCTAGACTTTCTCTACAAAATTGTATCTTCTGCCAACTCTGCTTGAGATTTTATTGCTAAGTCCTCTATGGTAGGTAGGACCTGCTCCAACACGAAAGGCTCATAGAGTTTTAGGTTTTCCACATTCACTACTGAGTAAATGCACATATATGGGGGTAAATTGAGTCCATAGACATTATCACCCANTTGAGATTTTATTGCTAAGTCCTCTATGGTAGGTAGGACCTGCTCCAACACGAAAGGCTCATAGAGTTTTAGGTTTTCCACATTCACTACTGAGTAAATGCACATATATGGGGGTAAATTGAGTCCATAGACATTATCACCCACTGTCTTACTTCAAAAGGACCATACTATAGAGCCTTGATCTTCTTACCTAGACATTGTAATCTTTGTTTGTTTAGATGCAACCAAACTCTATCTCCCACCTTAAATTTTTTCTCAATTATGTGTTGATCATGTTCGACCTTGTACTTTTCCTATGACTTTTTTCAATGTCTCTTGTACTTGCAAATGGATCTGCCTAATCTTTTCAACAATTTTCTCTACTTTAAATGCATCTCTTATGATGTCTTCCATCACACCTCCTTATTGTCCATATATAACATCCAAGGGAAAAGGTGGCAAATACCCAAAACAAGTTTCAAAGGGGGACTTACTGGTAGAAGTGTAAACTACTCTATTATAAGAGTGTTGAATATAAATCAAATTTCCATCCTAGGTTTTTGGATGCTTCTAGTTGTAACCCCTCAAACATTGAACCAATGTCATGTTGACTACTTATGTCAACCCTTCTCTCTAAGGATGGAAAATTGTAGATCTCTTCAACTTGGTGACCATCTTCTCCCAAAGTGTAGTCCAAAAGGCACTAAGAAATCAGGTATCCCTATCTAAGATGATGTTCCTTGGTATCCTAAAGTGCACCTAAAATTTTTCAAAGAACATGTATGTTGTTTCTTGTCCTTTGATGTTTTTTTTATAAGGCATAAGATTGCACATCTTGTTGAACCTGCCAAGCACCACAAATAGATAGTCATGACCCTTCTTGGTTGTTGGCAAACCACCCACAAAATCCATGGAGATGTTATCCCAGATTCTAGTGGGTGTAGGTAAGGGATGGTATAAACCTTTTTTTTTGTTATTAGGCTTGTTGGTACAACAAAGTATGCATCCTCTAATAAACCAATCTATATCTTCTTACATTCTAGGTCAATTAACATACTTTTGTAAGTTGTCAACTATCTTCCCAACTCCAAAAAGTCCTACAACCTTGTAGGTGTGAAATTATCTGATAAGCTACAATCTTTCACCTTAAGAATACAAAGCTTGTCTAGCTTGTAGAGAAAACCATTATGAAGAAGATAGACAACCTTATTGACACCTTCTTCTACATGAATTTGGCCCTATAGCTATTGAAACACCTCTTTAAAGTCCTCATCTTCCATGTATACCTCTTTGTATGCATCATGGGTAAAAGGCTCCATGTGCACAAGAGTTTTGAAATCTACAATTTTAGATGCGAGAGGCCTTAAAAGCATGCTTTCCCACTTATGAGTGATGCCATTCTTATATTTGATTACTAGATGAAAATACTGCAAAAACCCCATCCACGTGTAGTGTCTAGTTTGTTGAGGCTTACTCTAGTCCTGCAATTAGTGATCAATGTGTATCATGGTTTCCTTGCCCATCAGATAGTGCTTCCACTTCTTAACAACTTAAACCATGGTGTAGAGTTTCTTATTGTACATAGGGTAGCTCAAGACTCCACCATGAAACATTTCAAAATGATAGCATATCGACTTACGTCCCCGCATCTAGCCCGCTTCCATGGCATATCCACTTACATCCATCTCCACTTCAAAAGGATTTTGCAAATTAAGCAATGCAAGAACTAATGCTTAACTAATCTTCCATTTAATCTCATCGAAAGTTTTCTACTAATTCTTCCACCACTCGAAACTCTTACCACTAGCTATTATGGCATTAAGTGGCACAACTACAATGGAAAAATATGCTATAAACTTTTGTGAGTAATAGGATACCCTAACAAAGCCCCTAACTTCAATGACATTAATAGGAACTAGCCACTTGAGGATGGACTCCATCTTCGTGGGATATATCTTGATTTCCCCTCCACCAATCACATACTCCAAATACACCAATGATTGTTGAAAAAACTAGCTTTTCTTAAGGTTAGCCAAGAGTTGATGCATTTTTTAGAGTCTCTAATGTTTGCATGAGATGTGAGATGTGCTCTTCCCAAGTAGAGATATAAACCAATATATCATCTAAGTACATTATCACAAATGAATCTAGAAAGGGATACAATAAATCATTTGTCAAATGCAAAAATATATTTGGTCAATTACATAAACCAAAAGGAATTATCGACCATTCATGTAGAACTTGCCTTGTCTTGAAGGTGGTCTTCTAGGTGTTTTTTTCTTTAAATCCAACTTGGTGAAGTACTTAGCATGCTACAATTGATCTAACAAATCATCAATCCTGGGTAGAGGGTACTTATTCTCGAGGGTGATCTTGTTCAAAATTTGTAGTCGATACACATTTTCCAAGTCCCATCCTCATCAGGTACTATGATGATAAGTGATCCACAAGGTTAGGTGCTTGGATGAATTACTCTCTACTTTAGCAACTATTGTAACTGTTTCTTGACTTCATTTGCTTCCAAGACTAATTCTCTAGACAACCCAATATTTCGTAATGAGGAGTCAGAAAGCAACTGTATCTCATACTCCACTACTCTTTTAAGTGGTGTTGATGTGTTCTATTGTCACCCATCAACTAGAGTGATTTTGATTCACGCTTAATCAAGTGGAGACCAAATTTTAAAATTAAAGTGCCACATGATCGTCACCTATTGATCATGAAGACACACTAATTATTTAAGAATTAAAATCAATTTATGATGTTATTGTCCTTCTTCAGTGAGGCCAACATGGATGATTTCTCTTTTCAATAATATAGCAATACAATAATACCAAAAAGAGGGAAATTTGATGTAATCCATTATGTGTTAGCTCCGTCCAAAATTTTACAAAATAAAAAACAAAGGTCATATGCCCAAGAAATCATGATTTTTTTTGTTATGTGCATGGTATCTGAATACATAAAATATAGAAGAGAAATCCTTAATCTTAGCAATAAACCAAACACTTACAAAAAATACTCAATACAAGAGAATTGTAGCGAAGGCTCTTGAGGTAAGGTAACACCATATATTAATCTTTATGGAAGGATAACACCCCTCGAGCAATGCTTGATACATTCATAATATTCTTCGGTATGTTCCAATATATTTCTTACACTTATTTATATAGCACTCTTTATCTCCTATGAACATTATAGAGAAGGAACATTCTAGTAGGTGGAACCTTTTAGTAAACCTTCTTACATTTATTGTGTTCACACTGCGAGCCTTATTTACCAAAAATGGCCTCCATACATAACATAACATAACAACATAACTATTAGTATTCTCATTGGGTACCTCCCTAGGTACCCACATATTCCCCCCCTAGGTATACTACATTCCACCCCCCTTTGCATGTTTCATCCTTGAAATATGGGAAGAAACCATGCATTATGATGAACTAAGCAATGTAGCTAGTTGATACCAAGCACAAGCATCCATCCATCCTAGTGAAACGTGGACATGGGATCCAACTATAGCTTTTCCAAGATCTTGATTCTAGTTTCTTCTTAGGATCCATGTATTCATTGTGCTACTCTGATATCTCCATGTGTTTCTTTTAGTCCTCCATGTGCCTCCATATTGGTTTCCTCTCTAGTTCCATGTCAAGCCATAATAAGTTTGTTGATGCTCACGCCCCTGCCTTGATGATTGTTGTATCTCTATGTGGTGTGGATGGTGATATACAACAACTTGAGCAATCAATTCTTCTTTCTTCGACTCTTTAACATGGTGTTCCTTTAATTCATTGAGCTCCTTGACTTCTTTTCTATGTCCTTCCTGGGGCTTTGCTTCATGTCCCTCTATAGACTCTGCCTTTGATACAACTTCAGACCCTGCAATAACTGCTTTACTTACCCCCCCTCGACCCTTCTTTCTTACTAAGAGACATATCCCGCGGTGTAAATTTTCTTTTTCTTGTACCGAATCTTGGTAAAAAAAAATTGCACATTGACATTAATTGTACCCACCGATTCCATCCAAGGATATCCAAGAATAACATCAACATCATTCATATCTATGGTGCGAAAATCAGAATGCAATACATATTTATCCATCGTGAGCTTCAAATATTTAAAAATGTAAAACTTTTCACCCTCAACCCATGTGCTTTGCATATCCTTTGTAGGAAATTGCAATCTATTAACCAATTGAACATTGATAAAATTTTGCGGACAACTAGGGTTAATAGAAACAACAACCTTTTCTTTATGAATACAACCATGAACATGTAATATAGATTTTCCTCATGAAAATAAACCCTTGGTGCTTTCTTAATCCTTACACTTTGTATGAGACCACTTGTCTAAAACTAATTTTTCATATGCCTCATCAGAAAGTTCCCTCATCTTGGCAGAGTCCAATGATAGCCACCATATATTAGCGTCATCTTTGAAACCATAGTATGACACAATTTCCACCTCTCTTTCCATACTGACTTGTAAATTTGTATATATTCTTCAATACCAGGGCCATCATCTTTTCTAGTAAAATGCATCTTGTTTGGAAGAATTCTTCAACAAAACTAGGGCTTATACAAATAACTTACTTTGCAAAACGTGTGACCATCTTCGGAAAAACCCTGAAAAATTGTTGATTTTAAAATGTCGATAACTTCACTTCCCAGACTTTGTTTCAGACGATTTGTTTTTTTGAAATTGGGTATTTTATGAGAGGAACTCAAATATCCATTTGGTTTCTACAAACTCCTCCAAAAAAGTTTCGAAATTTAATCTGAAGTGCATTGCCCCCTTTTTTTCTGGAAAATCTGCAAAAAAAAATAAAATCTTCCTTTCTTTGGCCCAAAAATTCTCCCACTTGATGCCCAAGAAAGTGCTCTGATATGGAATGTTATGTTCCTCAGATCTAAATATATAAAATATAGAAGAGAAATCCTTAATCTCAACAATAAACGAAACACTCACACAAAATACTCAACACAAGAGAATTGTAGAGAAAACCTTTGAGGTGGGGTAAAACCATATATTAATTCTTATGGAATGATAACACCCATGTTGATCTCTTTTCCTATTCTTAAAGAAGCGATTAAGATCCCCTCTACATTTTTATAGAGGTGGTACTCCTATTTTTTCACTAAGATTTTCAATTCACTTATTCAATAAATTAAACATTCACATCATCTATACCCTGTTGATGATTGCAACTACGTGAGACATTCTCCAGGACACAAACCTAAGAGAGAGCCCCTGAGAGGGGTGTGTGGCTCCTATCTGAGACAGAGCTGGAACGTAGAGATGGCCTCCTCCTTACAGAGAGTTGAGAAGAACTCCAGATGATTCTCCTGTGTAACGCAATGAGAAAGGAGATCTGCAGAGTTGGACGTGCATGTGGCTGAGCACACGGTGAACGTGTGAAATCCCAAAGTGGATGTGGTTGTGAATGAGCACAGGTGAACGTGATCCTAGTGGCTGAGCACTAGTGAAGAAGTGGTTCTTCTGTGTAATGCAGTGAGCCAGAGATATGGACACCCCTATGGATGTTCCCCTAGTGGATGAGCACTAGTGGGTGTATAAGATCCCTTGCTATATTGTTCAAGAGTCAGACCTATCTATAACCCTAATTGTAATGTAAAGGGTACAGGTCAGCCTCACCTTAATGTAATTGATAATTAATGTAAAAGATAATTAATCTGGTTAATATTAATTATATTATGAGATAGAGAGGTCGGGCCTGTTGTGCCAATAAACACTTTTGTTGACAGGTCAAGTCTAATATAAGTAAAGGTAAATTTCCCATTGAGGAATCATATCTTTTGTGTGAGTTTGGAAATTTCAGCAACTACACCTTCTTGGGAAAAGTGCACACCTCTCTTGGGCGCTAGTCTTCTATGGTTTGCAAGCACCTTCTTGTGTGCTAGGTTTTCTTGGTGGTGATGGTCTTTCTCTTGAAGAATATAGCAAAGGATTTGGCTGGGTTTTCTTCCTTTGTTGAGAAGGGTTTCCCAGGATACTTCTTGTGTTCTTGTGCATAGTGTTTCTTCTTGTGATCTTGGTTGATGCAACATAATAGGTTATGGTTTAAGTAAAAGGATAAAAATGGAATGAACTTCATGCCTAACCTTACCTATTGAAAAAGCAACATGGTTTCAGAGCATAGGTCTTGAAGAACCTTTGCACAAGCATTCAAAAGGCTAAACCATCCTCCTTCTGCAGTTCTGTACGGCCTCTAGGGTTTCTGCAGAAATCCGTACGACCCTCAATTGATCAGCCCTTTCACCCCTTTACAAGTGGACGTTGGATCTAAAACTTGGACCAAGTTGTATGACCCTCCTCAATGCACCTCCAGAGACCTTCAAAATAAAATTCCAAGGATTTTGAGTTTTTGGACCTGAGGTTTCTAGGGTGCTGAGATTTTCTGCAGAATCCTGATCTTAGGATTTCTGCAACCTCTTGAAGAAACGTTTTCAATTCAATAAGAATTCCTATGACACTCTCAAAGTTGATTATTGGCAATCATAAGCCCAACAAAATCCAAGTTTACTATTCCAACCTAATCATTAAGTTTTCTAAATCCAGTTGGTGAGATTTTGAAGAATCCGAACAAATGAAGAACATAACCTTAGTAGAAGATAGGCTTGATGGAGAAAGCAACTTCAACTCCTGGAAATCAAGGCTTCAGGTCACCCTTGAAGAAGATGACCTTTTCGATGTGGTAACTAAAACTTTACCAGATACAACTATCGATGAAGAGAAGAGATGTTTCATAAATCCAGTGCTTCAGATGTGACAAATATGGGCACTATGGAAGAAATTGTCCAACCAGGAAGAAGGGAAGACAATATGCTTCTATCGTTGACATTGATCTAGATCCACATGAAAAGAATGAAGATAAGAGAGAGGAGAAGTACTTCCTCTAAACTAAGCATGACTACAAACCCAAGTAAATCAATTGATCTCTGATTTTATAGTTGATTGCATTCTTAATAAATGAAGGGTAGTATCCCTAGTATGGGAGCCCTCAAAGACTTGGACCATTATCTCTGGTACAGGAGTCCAAACTTTATTTGATTGATTATTATGTTGGAAAAGAAGACATAAAATATCTAACAAGCAATATAAGAAGATTCCCTTCCTTCAGACTTCAGAGAGAGTTACTTGACTCAGAGGGAGTCAAAACAAAATAAAAGGAAGAAAGAGTTAATATCCTCAACAGTTCAGAGGAAGACAAACAATATTCCAACAAATTCAGCTACTCCAGTTGATATGACCAGGGATATTATAGTAGGGAATAAAAGGCATGCCCAGGGTCGACAAAACTCTGCTAGAAGACAGAGAAACATACAAGTCCCTCAAAGGACACCTTGAGAAAGAAAAAGAGTTTTTTCAAAACTACCCTTCAGTCATGAGCCACTTCATTTATTCTGAACCTCCTTGAAGAAGCAACAAGAGAACAAGTATGGCAAGATACCATAACAAAAGAATACCAATATATCTTAAAGAATGATGTATAAGATATTGTTCAGAGACCGAAAGGGAAGTCTGTGGTGACTTCCAAGTGCATCTATAAGATCAAGCATGCAGTTGATGGAAGTGTCAAGAAATACAAAGCAAGATCTATAGCCAGAAGATTCTCACAAACAGAGGGAGTTGTATATGATGTGACACTTGATCCAGTAAGCTTGATACACTCCCATCCGTACTACCACACATGAGTTGGAAACTATATCATATGGATTGATTCTTGATGAGTTTGGGTTTTAGCAAGAGTGTTGCTGATCCAAACCTATATTATTACAGTGTTGGTGACACGAGCCTGATTTTGATGACTTATTCAAAAAGCCTTATTGTTGGATACAAGTAAGCCTTGACTTCTGATGAAGGATCTAAAGTACGATGCACTACTTCTTGGAAGTATGACAGAGAACCAATGAGATTTTTCTTGAGCAAAGGGAAATATACAATGGGAATATTAAAGAAGTCCAGTATGACAGAATGCAAAACCACCGTGATGGAGTTGAAGAAAAATGAATGATGACGATTCAAACGAGATTGATCCACAACTGATTGGATCATTGATGTATCTGGTTAACACTAGACCTGATTCATGCTATGTAGTGAATATGCTTAGTCAATGCATGAGCCAGCCAAGAAAGATTCACGGGATAACAATAAAGCATGTATTGAGATACACACGAGGCACAGTTAGATGTGGCCTGAGATATGCCTCCAATTGTAAAAATGAGTTTACAGGGATATGTCTATACAGATTGAGCAGAGAGTACATTGGACCGGAAGAGCACATCCGGTTATTGTCTTGCTGTGAAGATTGCCATGATTTCCTGATACAACAGGAAACAAAAAACTATGTGGCCTTGAGTACCACAGAAGCAGAGTATGTAGCATCGAGTGTACGAAGCAATATGGCTTCGCAAGCTTCTGACAGATTTACTTGATCATGAGATGGATCCTATGATGATAATCATAGCTGTATGTAAATCTCTTTGAGAACCCAATGTTTCAAGATAGATCGAAACACGTTGAGATAAAATATCATTATATTAGAGACATGATGCATAGGAAAATAAGTACACATGCAGTACCTTCCTACACATGAGCAGATTGCTGACATATTCACCAAATTAACTTGGTGAAGGACACCTCCCTAGTTGAGAGGGAGTGTTGATAACTACAATCAAGACAAAGTTCAAAGTACATCCGTGTGAGACTTGGCATGATGAAGAATGCCTCCCCAGTTGAGAGTGAGTGTTGATGATTGCAGCTACGTGAGACATTCTCAAGACACAAACCTGAGAGAGAGCCCCTGAGAGGGGTGTGTGGTTCCTATATAAGACAGAGCTGGAACGTAGAGATGGCCTCCTCCTTATAAAGAGTTGAGAAGAACTCCAGATGATTCTCCTCTGTAATGCAGTGAGAAAGGAGATCTGCAGAGTTAGACGTGCCTGTGGCTGAGCACAAAGTGAACGTGTGAAATCCCAAAGTGTTGGGTGCATCGTCATGAGGCAAGAGATGAAGATGATGTATTAGCCTCCTCTGAGCATAGAGTTGATGAGAAACTCCAGATGACTCTCATGTGTAATGCAGTGGGAAAAAAGATTTGTTGAGTGGATGTGCCTGTGGACGAGCACAGGTGAATGTGATCCTAGTGGCTAAGCACTAGTGAAGAAGTGGTTCTTATGTGTAATGCAGTGAGCCAGAGATATGGAAATCCCTATGGATGTGCCCCTAGTGGATGAGCACTAGTGGGTGTATAAGATCCCTTGCTATATTGTTCAAGAGTTAGACCTTCATGTAACCCTAATTGTAATGTAAAGGGTACAGGTCGGCCCCACCTTAATGTAATTGATAATTAATGTAAAAGATAATTAATCTGGTTAATATTAATTATATTATGAGATAGAGAGGT
>SNQJ01S0010255.1:132632-144035 GCA_010110895.2 Picea sitchensis | reverse complement strand
GCGCCCTAGCTAGTTTATTTCCATTCTGTCTGTAAGCATATTTCAATCATTTGTTATTAATGAAATGAAGTCTTATTTCCGCTGCATCTCTGTGTTTATGTGTATTTCTGTATTTCATTGTGTTCCTACATAAATCTGGATCATTGGGTTCATGTAAGAATTTTGATCTAATATTTATGAAATCATACTTCAATCTTAGATTATTTTTAATTATCTTTTTACAGTATCTAATTTCATTATTTGTTTTGTATTTGGTGATTAGGTACAACATTAGCGTGTTGCCTACAGAAAGGAAGGAATTACATAGCCATTGAAAGTGACCCAATGCTGTGAAGTTTTATTCAACAAAGAATTAATGTTATTCCATCTCTTCCAGATGAAATGCAAGAAGTTGGCTTGAGGAAAGGAGATTTTAGTGAATCAAAGGTGGCAAAATTGTCAAAGGAACCTCAAGTACAATTAGGAGGAATGATTGGAAAGGATCACTTTGGAGAATTTGCAGATATCAAAGAACCAATGGAATAAGAAAATGACACAATGGAAGCACAAAATGAAGTTGAAGAAGATGATGATGTGTCTGTTGAGCATGATGAATTTGGGATATATGATATTGTTGATTAGTTTAAATATGGCTTTGAAGACGATGCTCAATTTTGCAAATTTTGACAAATTTTTGATGAGTTATAATTGTAACGATTTGACTTTTATATTTGAAAATAAGAATAAAGGTGTATCTCTTTTTGTTTTGTGATGAATCTTTTTATTGTTTCTTTTTTCGTTTTATCTGTATGTGAATCACTTACATTGAATTTTTTTTATTAAATGTTGTTATTTTTTTACTTCAAATGTATAAAAATATGAAAGAAAATGATATTTTTTTATTATAAAATTTAGACTTTTTTTTGTTCAATTATGTCCATAAAAATGCTTTATTTGATATGCTATTTTAAGGAATATGAACCAAAATGTATAGGTTTTTTATGATATATGGCTATAAAATGTGTATTTTTTTTATAATTATTCAAAAGTAGTGTTATTTAACTACATGTTTTTTCGATTTATTGAAGTAAAGGTAAACAATGTGTTAAAAATGATATTTTTCACTATATTTAAAAAGTATGGAACAATAAATTAATTAAGGAGACAAAATTCTATGAAAAATCGTAACTTCGAAAAAGTAAATGGTAACAAATATTTTTAAGATTGAAAGAAGCATGAAAAAAAGACTAAAAACAGAGTTGAATAAAAACAAAAAATATATATATTTAGAAAAAAAATGGAAATAGATGAAAAATGAGCATTTAAAAAAAATAACGTGGAAACATTGTGGATCGAAAAAATTAAAATATCAAAAATCACCTAAAAATGGAGAGGGGGGTGCTACTGGTAGCACCATTTTTAAAAACGAGGTAAGAAATTGGACCCCCAAAAAAACGAGAACTCTTGAGAGTTCTCGTTAAGTTGGTAACAATGTTTCTAGAGAAAGAACATTCTAGTAGTTGGAACCTTCTAGTAAGCCTTCTTACATTTATTGTATTCACAATATGGGACTTATTTACTAGAAATGGCCTCAATGCATAACAATAAATAAACAATATATTTATTATTATTCCGATTGGGTACCTCCCTAGGTACCCCCATATTGCCCTCCAAGGTATACCGCATTTTCTCCTCCATTTTTTGAATTTTGATTAAGTCTTGTTTTCATGAAAAATTACTCTACATTACCTCCTTACCTTGTATTACTTACCTCACTCACCTCCTTACCTTACCTCCTTTTTACTTAGACATTTTACCGAACTACTCCTTCTCCACCTCCTTCTTTACTTAGCCATTTTTAGGATTCTATCTCCTCCTTTACTTAGTCATTTTTAAGTCTCTACATCCTCCTTTACTTAATCATTTTTATGATTTCTTCCATACTGAGATTCCCATCACATGCAAAGATTCCTTCTCATGCGGAGATTCCTCCCATCGGGCCTTTTCTCCGCACTTCCACGAGCTCCATTTTTCTCTCTGCATTCCTCAAATCGCACCCCTTACTATATTAGCAAAAACACGACTGGTGCATAGAGAAATTACATAGTCACTAGGAAAGAGTTCCTTTTAGTAATCTATGCAATCAATAAAATCAAACATTATATCATTTGTCAATTTTTCTTATACATATTGACCACTTAGCAATTAAATACTTGATGGGAAAACCAATTTTGAATGGAATGATTATTAGATGGTCATTATTATTGTAAGAGTTCGATCTAACCATTCTTGACAAGACCGACACATAGAATGTTGTTGCAAAACTTCTATCCATAATGACCAATGGTCTAGACCAGGAGGTTGTTGATGACTCATTCTTAGATGAACACCTATTTGTTATATCAATGCAAACCCCATGTTTTGCTGGCATAACAGACTATTTGGAAGCACGAAAGTTTCCTTGAGTTTTTTCATACAAAGATTGTTGTAAAACTATAAGACAAAGTGCCTCATTCACATTGATAAAAGGGTACTTATTCAATGTTGTACCAGATCACATTCTCAGAAGATATATTAAGGAAGATGAAGTACATGGTATTTTGCACGTCTATCATGATGAACCATGTGAGGGTCATTTTGCTGCAAAGAAGATGGCCTACAACGTTCTTCGTGTTGGCTACTACTAAACTACTCTCGACAAGGATGTTGTAGATTATGTTTCCAGATGTGATGAGTGTCAACGCATAGGAAAGCTTACTCAATCAAGTGAAATTCCCTTGCAACCACATACAACATTAGAACCATTTGAAAGGTGGGGGTTGGATTTTGTGTGACCCATAGACCCATCATCAAACAAAAAAGAACACATCTTAGTATCCATGGACTACCTCACAAAGTGGGTGGAGGTCAAATCACTGAAGAATACAAAGGAATAGAAAGTGGCAGAATTTTTGTACAAAAATATCTTTGCTAGATTTGGAATCCCAAGATAAATTGTCATTGACCAAGGTCCACGGTTCACATACAGTCTCATAGAAGAGCTAATGGACTTGTACAAGGTCAAGCATATCAATGTTAGAAATAGAACACAAGACAAGAACTTGATGGAAAAGGCTTTAATCCATATTCAACACATGTATTCATGCAATGATATCATTGTATAGTACATGTATATGACCACCTCTAGATCTAGATCTCATTGACAACTCATCAATGGATAATGATAACAACTCATCAATAGATAAGGATGACAACTCATAATAAGGTGATCTTGGACTTTGTGATTTTCTAGGGACTCACAGTCTAACATACCCCTCCCCCCTCAGTCACAAGTCTGAATAATTATAGTAGTGAGGCAACATGAACTAGTGCATAAATGGGTATTGTCTTCAATCTCAAACTTCTGAATTAATCTTCAATGAAGATATGCTTGAAAAATCGTCGATGTCGATGTTGAATGGTTCATCTAAAATGGACTTTGAAAAAGAGTAGAATCTTTGGAAGCAAACAACTACCATGTTTGAATATTCCCAAGTAATTTGGCTAGAAAAATATGTCATGTTCTGCTAATTGGTGAACAAATAGGATCACCGTTATGCTATCAACAAACAAATAGAACCGTCAAAGTGCTCTATGAATTCATACACAATTAGGTTTCGAACAACTTCCCAATGAATAATTGAAGAGCAATGTGAGGATTCTATATTTCATGCTAAATCTTCCTAGATATGTTGATTTTATGAGATTTATTTAAGTTGATTGAATAGTAGATATCTTGTTGATGAGACTAGTTGTCAGGCTAGAATTCCCAATTTATGATTGAATTTTGATTGACAAGACTTCAAAACTTGAAGTCTAACTATCATCGTTGATATTCCCCCCTTTCAGGTGTAAGGTGAGAAGTATGTCAAAGGGATTCAAACTTGAGCTTTGGATTCTTCTTCAATATCTCTTTTATCACTATATTTGCCACCATGTATGTGGTTGTTTTGTTTGACCACTAAAAACTTTCATCAATGTCTATGGTGGTTTTGGTTGACCACTAACCATTTTCACAATATACTCCCTCCTTAAAGGTGAAAGAGAGTTTATTTTTGTCTTGAGTGCAAGGGAGTACCATTCTCTTTGACATGTGTTTGAATTTAAAATACATGTAGAATTGGGCCCCAATCATGCCCAAAATATTCATCTAGAATAATTGTTGGAAAACCTTCGTCTTTTGTGATTTCTCCATGCAAATGTGTTTTTACAGATAGTAAGACTTAAGCAACTTCTTGACTTGTTGATTCCATCGCCAATAACTTATCTAGTCATAATGAATTGTTTTATTTTTATTCTTCTTTTTCTTTTGACATTTTTTTGAATGATAATTTTTCTTCCCATGATGAAGACAAGTATGAAGATCAAAACATTGATTGTCCATGTGACCAACTTGATGACAATGTTGGCACTTAGAATTTTGATGTTGAACTGAAAGAGATGAAGTGGAATCTCCTTGAAGGAATCTTTCACTGTCGAAGTGGATTGGTTTTGAATAGTCTGGAATATGAAAGGTAGCTTCCTTATCACATATGAGACATGTTATGTGTTTGTTGTCATTGACGTTTTCCCAAGTTCCAATGATATGCTTGGAAAAATCATTTGGTACTTGATGTTCTTCCATGCATTCATGGTAGTTTTCTTTTGTAAATTTAAGAGAAAATTCAAGTTTACTTTCATTGATATTGCTTCTAGTATCACTCATTGTTTCTTCTTGTGACTCATCTTCAACAAAAAATATCTTCATCAATTCACTATATGATTCCATCTCGTGACTAGTGAAGGAATCATCAACCATATCTTTTGTTTCCTTTGTATCAACCATCAAGTCATTTGTATCACAAGTAACATCAACCATTCGTATGAGGTCATTTGTTGCACATGTTGCATCAACCATGTTCTCAATTTGTTTCTCCTTTTCAATTAATTTTAATTGAAGTTATTCAATCGATTTATTTTTTAGATCAATTTGCTTGTGAAGACCAATAACCCAATTATCCAATTCATGTAAGGAGTCATGTAGTTCTTAGATTTCTAGATCGACATTTTAAAAATTCTTTCCTCCTTTACCCATTTTTTATTTGTCACACTCACTTGCTTATTTGCTTTTATGCATCATGCTCGCTTTCTCATTTGTTTTTATGTGTCATGCTCGCTTGCTTATTTGTTTTCTTACATGTCACACTCGATTGCTTGTTGCTAACAATCTTAGGGTGTTGTCTACTACCAATCGTGCACCCCAAAGTAATATTTTACAATGATTTTTACTTTGATGTAACTCACTTGAGGACAATAACAAAAAAATAATGACCTCCTTATTCAATCTCAGGCAAGTCCTTTTTTTGACAATTTCCACAATCGACTTTGAAAGGGTTTGCAATTCCACCCTTTTTATAATTCAATGACTTAGAATTTGTAAGATTCCCTCCTTATTGTTGATATGTTTTTGTGTTTGTTAAATCTCATATCCCTTCCTTAAAACTATTTCACAACAGATACATAATAGATTTGCACACAAATGGGGTTTTATTGCACTCAAATACCAAAAAGTAGCAGTTACATTTAATGCAGATGACTACAATCTTATTCAATCTATCATAACAAAAAATAACTCAACAAGTACAATCAGATTTCTTTATTATTTCTGACCTCTAAGAATCCCTACTTAGGAAACATTTAATGCACTAGAATGATCCCTCTTCAAGACACCACGATTAGAAAATGAGTGCAGCAATACTGCACTGAAACGACTCCTTCTAGACAACACAAACAACAAATAGATGGTACAATTTAATGAGGAAATTAGATGTGAGTAATGGAAACTAGGACTATACCAAAACAACCTTCTTTTAACCCCACGAGTTGTTGTTGATTGACACGATCCCCTTTCTAGGATCTCCACAATCTAAAAGGGTGATACGGCCCCCTTTTGTACTCCCCCATGATATGCAAAGGAGATACAAACCCCTTCTATAATCCCCCACGATTTGAAAATAACAGTACGACCTCCCTATGATATGTAATTAATGGTATGACCCCTCCACAAGCACCCACAGACTGTTGAAAATGCCCATGACTTGATAAACTATGCACTTTCCTTCTTCAACAATGGATTCCAGTGAAAGATTTGAATGATCTCTCCAACTTGATTGGCTAGGGTGGATAAGTCTCAGCACCAAACCCAATCGCTCAAGGGTTTTAGTCCTAGAGCCAAAAAGCACCAAGAGATCTCCAAATCAATTTTGAGAAAAATAATCATGAATAATGACAATGAGCTCCAATTGCACTTTTTATACCTTGTTGCCTTTTCCACTCTAATAATTAATTATAAAGTAACTTTATAAGTCTCCCTTTAATATTTCCCCAAAGTCACTTTATATCGCCTTTTAATTTGATTATTCAATATCACCTTTAAATGTTGTTTTTTCGCTAGGAAACATTGAATAATTAAATTAATTAATTCCCTTGCATCGACTATAGCCTGCGGAAATTAAATAGGCTATTAAGTCCTCCTAGAGTGATAAGTGGGAAAGGGACATTACAGTCCTCCCTTCCCGAGATTGCTTGTCCTCGAGGAACTGCGAGTTAGGGTGCTACAAAATCTTATCTCCTTCCCATGTAGCATCCTCCACTCGTAAATCTCTCCACCTGATAAGATACTCTATGATCACTTTGCTCCTCAATTTCCTCTCCCTGACATCCAAAATCTCCTTAGGAATCACAATCCTAAAATTATTAGATACCATTTATTCCTTTAAAATATATACATATAGCATCTAACATGATTCAAAATTAATTCTTGATCGTATTGAGGTGATTTGCATAAAAATGATGATGTGCATCTTATGCAAAAACTCATAAACTGATTATTAATTTGCATATTATTGAGATGACACAAAAGAAAATCAAAGAACTCAAATTACACATATGGATGACATATTTCACTTCATCTTCAAGTCTCTTTAGATAGTATGTCTATTCTCCATCATCTCAAAATACAGAATTACATTACAACATGGGCTTATAAAAAGCCAATTTAATAGACTCTCTTACATTCCACTACTCAAAACAAGAAAATGAGTTTACCATTAGAATCCTTGAAAAAGTTCTGAGAAATTCGAGTATAAAGTAGAACAAATTTCGAACTGGCTCAATCACACCCTCTTTACATGCCAAACGATGCACTATGGCACTCATTAATGACAATATGGACTAAGACTTTTACAAATGACCTCTAATCATAAAATAGACCTCAAATTCATACTTCTTGCGAAAAATCGTGAAAAATGAGTATAAAGTTGCCTAGGTGCAGTCATTATACCTCATGGCACACATATCGAGACACACCATACTTGGCTTTTTCTCTTGCATGTACAATATCTCCTCCTCGAGATATGTGCCATCTTGGGAACTATGCCTTGATCTATGTGTAGACATGGGAAATCGTTCCCAATATATAGGTTGTGGGCCTTAACTCCCCATCCAGAATCGTAGGCATTGATATTTAAGAATTGGTTGGGCAATCACGTAATAAAGGGCCTAGTTAGCATATTGGTTAAGCCGTTGTCGTGATACATGGGAGGTCCGAGGTTTGAGCCCCACCGATCTCTAGTCATTTTGGTTTTTTGTTATATGGTTTGTAACCATATAATATACATGGTATATGCCTGGACCGTTCGTTAACTCCCCGTGCGAATATAGGTCGTGGTCACATATATCTTACATATATAACCAAGGGTCGAGGGCTTAGGTCCTCGACCCTTTTACCGTCGTTTAAACCTTTGGCCAACGTTAAAAGGATGTTGTGCCATGTATGGTTAAGAAACATGGTGCAGGCGCAATGGTAACAAAGGTTTGTGTAGAGCTTTAGGAGGTCACGGGTTCGACCCTCGTCGACTCCCACAAAATTTTATTACACATAAACCATAACTAGCCAATGGGAGGTTGCCACTTGGATGCCTCTCTTTGGCTCCCTTGGTCCACGTGTCAACAAACAATTAGTCCACTTGGATTGCACAGATGTTGCGTCACTTGCCAACACACCTGCCTAGTCAGCATACGGTCATGCCATGTGGTTCCTTGGGGTGTGGCCACATCATCATCGTATAATTATATGGTCATGCCATGTGTAACCCTTGCAATGGTGACATGTGTCACCTTGACCCCTTTGACTTTGACTTTTGACCTGGTTGACTTGAACTTTGACCAGCCATATCTTTTGCATACGAACTCCGTTTGAGGCAATTTTTGCGTTGTGGAAAGATATCGTCAAGCACTACTCATTAATGGAGTTTTCGAGAGAATTTGGGATGATTGACTATTGAAATTTTATGGATCCTCCTGGACCTATGTGAGCGTTTCTGTATCCTCCTTGATCAATTCAACACCAATTGCCTCTCCTCATCCAGTGAGGGTAACTCTGTTGAAGAGTGAATTGTTGTCCCAATGCCTTCTTGAGGTATGATACATGAAAAACATTTTGAATCTTTCTCCCCTCTGGTAGCTCGAGCTCATAAGCTACTTCCCTAACTTTGTGGATTACCCTGTAGGGACCATAAAACCATGGTTTTAACTTTTCTGCGCCACTTTTCTTCAGTGAAGACTGTCTTTAGGGATGCAACCTCAAGAAGACCAAGTCTCCTACCGCAAAATTGCGCTCAACCCTGTGTCTATCTTCATACATATTCTATTAATTATGAGCATCTTGCAGGTTATCCTTAAGGGCTTAAGGATATCTTGGCTCTCCTCTATCCAATCCTTGGCTTTGGGAGCTTTGCTATCTCCAAACGCCAAATCCAAAAATGAAGGAGCATCATAGCCATATAATGCTCGAAACGAGTCATAGTAATGGACATATGGTGAGTGGTACTATAGAAATGTTCTCCTAGATGCAACCACTTAATCTATGCATTTTTTTGACCTAACACATAGTTACGCAGATACCTCTCAACCCATTTATTCATAATCTCTGTCTAGCCATTCGAATGAGGGTGATAACTAGTACTAGGAGTCAACTCAGTGCCAACCAATTTGAACAACTCCTACCAAAATTCACTGAGAAATTTGTTGTCTCGATCACTGAAAATGAATTTAGGCAACCCATGGAGTTTAAACACCTCCCTAAAAAACAAAATTACCACATGTAGTGCCTTATACTCTGATGAAATTACAAAGAAGTGAGTGAACTTGGTCAACCGATCAACAACTACATAAATGCAATCTCTGCCATGAACCTTCAATAGACCTGCCGATATTTTGTAAGGGGTGCACCCAACTACGAAAATCCCTTAACAAAGTGCCTATAATAAGTGCACAATCCATAAAACCCACGCAAATTTGTAAGGGTCTTAGGCTGTGGTCAATCCAATATGGCATGTATCTTCTCCTGATGCAATTGCAAACCCTACGCACTGATCACATGGTCCAAATAAAAAATCTTTTTCATTCCAAATTCACATTTAGATGTGTTAGCATATAATGATTGCTCCCTCATAATGCCCAATACCTCGTCTAACTACCTCACGTGATCCTCCCATGTCCTGTTGTATATAAGGAGATCATCAAAGAACGCTAAAAGAAACTTCCATAGATGCTTCTTGAAAATGTGGTTCAAGTAAGACTGAAAAGTGGCAGGCGAATTGGTCAACCCAAAAGGCATGACCAAGAACTCATAGTTCCCATAATGGCACCTGAAAGCAGTCTTGTGAATATCCTACTCTCTCACCCTAATTTGGTGATATACTGATCGAAGATCAATCTTCGAGAAGTATATTTCCCCATGCAATTCATCCAACAATTCATCGATCCTGGGAATAAGATATCTATTTTTGATAGTTTTCTTATTCGGGGCCCGATAGTTAACACACATCCTCATAGTTTCATCCTTCTTATTAACCAAGACCATTGAATAAGTGAATGGGCTAGAACTGGGTCTGATATGCCCCATATCTAACAAATCCTTGATGACCTTCTATATTTCATCCTTGAACTTCTTCAAGTGCATGTAAGGAGTAGTTATCACCGGCTCGACCCCTTCTTCTAATTCAATGTTGTGCTTGAAGCCCTTATCAGGAGGTCTCCCTGGAGGGATCTCTCTAAATATCCGGTCATGTTTGCTCAACAATGAATGAATGTTTGCATGATAAGGATCACTGCTATCTAAAGGATTCTTAGATGTAATCAGACACTCTGTTGTGCAAGCTACATCTTCGTGCATGAATATGTTTTCCATCTAGTTGGATGAAACAATATTAGGAGTACCATCGACCATACCACTCAGAACCACTTTCTTAACGTCTGCTACCTTGAATTCCATCTCGATTATTTGGTAGTTGATAGAATGTTTTCCCAAGGAATAAAGCCATTGAATACCCAAGATGACATTAGCGTCTCCCAGTTCAACTACATAAAAGTCATATGTCACAGTGTAGTTTCCCGACGTCACATCCAACCATGAAACCTTCTTTGTGCATGCCATACTAAACCCATCAGCTACCACTACATTAAATCCCTCAAAGTTTTCTACAGGAATGCCTCTCCTAGCCACGAGATTTGAGACAATGAAGTTGTGGGTTGCCCCCACCATCAATCAAAACTATGACACGTTGTCCCTGTAATACTTCCTAGATTTTGAAAGAGTCAAATTTAAGAACACCTGATATAGTGGCAATATTCCCACCCTTAACCTCCTCATGTGGTGGCTCATCATCTGGACTGTTGTGCTTGCTACCCTGAGCCTATTTTTCTTCCTCTTCCCCGTCACTATATGAAATCACCTATATGTAATGCACCTTACCCTTACCCATGCACATGTGACCAAGTTGCCAAGGCTC
Organism: Picea sitchensis; assembly: GCA_010110895.2. NCBI lineage: Eukaryota > Viridiplantae > Streptophyta > Pinopsida > Pinales > Pinaceae > Picea > Picea sitchensis. Next base: position 133,185 of record SNQJ01S0010255.1, on the reverse strand, counting down.
CTTTCAACTAAAACATAGGTTCTTCCTTCTCAATTATTTATGAGACTCATCATCCAACTTATCTCTCCCGATGCACTCCTTCTGGAAGGGTTTCTTGTCTTTATTTTTCCGAGGAAGGAAAGGTTTAGAAGAGAACTTATTCTTTGGTATTGAGTCCTCCATGTCTTGTGCTATGATGATAGCATCCCGAAGAGATGTTGGTTTGAAGGCCTTAATCCAACCACACATGGGCTTGAATAGTCCTTCAATGAAAAGAATAATCAACCTATGCTATGACACATTGATCACCATGATCACGATCCTCTGAAACTTTGAAATGTAAGCATCCACTATCCCAATCTGCTTCAGGTGTGCCAACTCTCTGAAATGCAACTCTAGGTCCTTCTTATCAAATCGATCAATAAGCCTCTGCGTGAAGTCCATGTTGTTGGATTACTGAGAGGGGGGGTGAATCAATAATAGCGTGATTATAATCCTTTTTCTTCAAATGTTATATCAATGTAGAATTATTATCCAATAATGAGTAGTAAGAAATAAACAATCACACACATAC
>SNQJ01S0010255.1:112368-130774 GCA_010110895.2 Picea sitchensis | reverse complement strand
TCTTACTCCGCAAAGCGTCTTCCCATGAGGGCTTTCACCATAAGGGGACCACTTTGGAGTTCATCCATATTTACTTCTTATCAACCATGAAAAAACAATAATGAGTCATATTTACATCAAACAATATTGGGTCTGTTACCCAAACCTTTGTGCTATGGGGCTTTCTTCAAGGGTTGACATCAATGACAACCAACCTTAATCAACACATGTATGAGGTAATACTAGCATGCCCCAACATGATTCGCCCATGGTACCACCACTGATGGGCCTCTCCATCCAAATGCAATATAACATATCTGATAGCCTCCATCTCCAACATAAGATTGAGTTGGAAATATGTGTCCAAGTTATGAACCCAAGCTCTAGCAATGCATTTGTATGAGCCATCAAACGAAGCGATAGACAATTTCCCAACCTTCCGCCGAAGATCTAGATTATGTGGGCCCTTTATATAATCCCTTGGCCTATTCCTGTACTTGATGGTACAAAAATATTATAAGGACATAGCTGCATGAAATTCCTCGCTAAGAGTATGATACTCCCTCAAATAATCAGTAAACCCTTCCCCTTGTCCTTGTTGTCCATGATTTTCAGCTTGTTGTCCTTTCGAGAATTGAGGTACGAGAGGTCTAGGAATCACTCTACTAGTTGTCTAATTGTTATTTTGTGCAGGGGTATGAGTGTTTCTCCCTTGAGCATGGTTCCCATTGTTATCATTGTTTCCATTAGTCCCTCCTGAACCATTATTGTCAACATTGTTTTGGTTCCCTTGGTTATTTGCTATAAACTAGGCGAGAAGTTTAACCAACCGTTATTTCCCCCTTGCAAGGTCATTCAAAATACTCAGAGTGCTACCCTAAGGCGTTTCATTCTTGTCCCCCATGTTTTCGTCTTCTTCTGACTCTGAATGAAATATGCTAGCATCCTCTCTCTGCCTTCTGCTATTCTATGTGACATATTCCCTATCCTTTGGATGCATTAAAAAAAAGCATGCAACTCACAGGCTGGCGGGAATAACAACTCAGATACCACTATAAGATCCCCTCCTTACTAGTGATATGCTTATGTGTTTGTTAAATCTCAGATCCCTTCCTTAAAACAATTTCACAATATATGCACTCAAATACCAAAAATCAACAATTACGTTTAATGCAGATGATTACAATCTTATTCAATCTGTCATAACAAAAAACAACCCATCGAGTAAAATCATATTTATTTATTATTTTTGACCTATAAGAATCCCCACTTGGGAAGTCTTTAATGCACTGGAATGATCTCTCTTCAAGACGCCACGATCAACAAATGAGTGCAGCAATAAATTCACTTAAACAACCCCTTCTAGACAACACAAACAACAAATAACTGGTATGATTTAATGAGGAAATTGGATGTGAGTAACGACAACTAGGATTGTACTGAAACAAACTCCTTTTAACCACATAAGTTGTTGATAATTGACATGCCCCCCCCTCCCCCCCTTCTAGGATTCCCAAGATTTGAAAGGGTGATACAACCCCCTTTTGTACTCCCCCATGATCTGCAAAGGAGATATGGCCCCCTTCTATAATTCCCCACAATCTCGCTATGATATGTAATTTATGGTATAGCCCCTCCACCAACACCCACAAAGTGCTGAAAATTCCCACGACTTGATAAAATGTGAACTTTCCTTCTTCAACAATGGATTCCAGCGAAAGATCTGAATGATCTCTCCAACTTGACTGGTTAGGGTGGTTTAGTCTCACCACCGAACCCAATCACCCCAAAGCCAAAAAGCTTCAAGATCTATCCAAATCGATTATGAGAAAAATAATCACGAATAATGAGAATGAGCTCCAATTGCACTTTTTATACCATGTTGCCTTTTTCGCTCTAATAATTAATTATAAAGTAACTTATAAGTCTCCCTTTAATATTTCCCCAAAGTCACTTGATATCTCCTTTTAATTTGGTTATTCAATATCAGCTTTAAATGTTGCTTTTCCACCAGGCAACATTGAATAATTAAATTAATTCATTCATTTGCACCGATTATAGACTATGAGAATTAAATAGGTTATTATGTCCTCGTGGAGTGATGACTCGAAAAAGGGACATTACATAATTTACAATTTGATTTCACACCATACATAAGTGGTTATGTGATGTTTCTTTAAACCTTGTGTCGTCATGCTTGTTTAACCTTCAACTCTTTTATCTCATTTAACTCCATGAGTTTAGGATTATTGTAGATAGTAGAATGATGAGTTACAAGTATGAATTTAGTATGTGAAAACTAAACACAAAATAGCCATCACACATCTTAAAAAAACCATCAACCATTGCACACACAAGTACTTTTGGTGTACCTATGATCCCTTTATTCAAATTTCAAGTGGATCCAGAACATGTCTATAACCAAAAAAAAAAAATGATCTTTTGATTATATCTCTCAACACTAAAGGGTGCAACACAAATTTTTTTTTTTTAATGAGAATTTAATGGTATCACATCTCATACATTTTTTACCAAAACACTTACAAAGCTTTTGTTCAAAAACAAATCATAAGTTTAAAAGCTCTTTACATAATTTGGCATCTATTAAGCTATCAACAATTTTGCTAATAACATCCGCACTAGTGTTTACAATAATAACTTTTCTATGATACTTGGCCACACTTGTTTACAATAAAACGTGGACAAAGATGGTAATACAAAATTGAATGTATCACACTTGTTTATAACAAACCAATGATGCCACTAGTTGCATTGAAAGTAGTGAAGTGCTTTATAGTTCACTATGAAGGAAATGTTAGGAGATGTTGAAGCATTATGTGATTTGCTTAATTAATAAATAAATAAATTCATCTTAATTAATAATAATAATAAAATGAAATAATAATAAAAAACTACATCTTAATAAATTGCATCTTTGCACCTCTCTCGATAGATGAGAGTTTAACTTAGATCTAAGCTAGTTGGTTTTACATAACATTTTATGTAAAGAAGTCATTTTTCAATATGAAATGATAGGTATTTTATTTCCTTGGGTTATGTTGTTTTTTCTTTGCAGGGGAAGCCATGCATGAGCCCTGCTCCAATTGAGCTCAATGAGAGAATTTCTCCACCGAGGTGTTGCGTATCTGCATTCCAATGGTTCATGGAGTATGTTAGTTTGTGGGTTTGGAAGTTTGCTCTACAAGCCCATTCAACATGCAGGGTTGTTGCTTGTTAACTTTGCGTGCACATGGGTTGTTGAGCGAAAAAACAGATATTATTCTTTGGATGAATGTATAGAGTGGATGCCAATGTGAACTGGTTTAGAGACGAAGTTTTCTCATGCTATTAAGAATCCATTACAAAACTGTTCAGAATCCATTAGTGAATCTATCATTTTCTTACAAATTTCATACATGGACAATTATAGAGCATTGCGCATCATCGATTTATTTCTTCCAGCATTGTATGTGTTTTTTCTTCAGCCTGTTAATGCCATTGGTAGGATATCTGAACACCATCTAGTACGTAACAATATTTAGGAGAAGGATCCATAATTGAATGACAGTTCGTCTAAAAAACTCAAGGGGATACCTGAGAATGTTGGCAAGCGATAGCTATGGACAGAGGTCAAGGCGATTTCACAACCGTACAAGAAGCCATGAATGTAGTTCCAGTGAATAACAGGAACCCCATCGAGATCGAGATTATCGTCGAACCAGGCATTTATAGGGAGAAGGTGACGATTCTTCAAGGATTTCTCCCTTTCCAATAGTTCCTTCATCACTTTCGTTGCCACCATGTGTGGTCTCTAACAGATTCTACTAGCAACTTGCTACCCCAATTAGCAAGTTGTTATGCATGAACAATAAAATTACTAATGCCATCAATCAATCTCCATGCTCCAAGAATTAGATTACCCACAATGTATTCCAATAGTACAAAATTATTCACACAACACATTTGTCAGGCCTCATCAATCTTAAGTATGCACCACACTTTATGTAAGAACAATATAGCCATACAAGATCTGAATCAAAAGAGATCTCATAATTGGTTTCTATGTTACACTAATGTGATGTAGGAGTGTGTGATTATCTACCTTGTCTTTGCTATCGAGTGTCCAAATGGGTGGAGTGTTGCGCTCTGAGTGGTCTACATATTCCCACGGTTATTCTTTGAATTCATGTGCTTCATATCACCATCATCTCATGTCATTGGCTTCAAATATTGAACATCTTCAAGGATGACTACCATGAAGTAGAGACCATACACGTATCAACTTCAAATTGCAAATTTTCCATGGAAAAATACCATGGTGATATCATGGATTTACGACCATAAAGAGTTTTGATAACATGTTAAAGAATATAACACAAGACAAGAACTTGGTGGAAAAGGCTTTAATCTATATTCAACACATGTATTTTTCCAATGATATCGATATACAATACATGTATATGACCACCTCTAGATCTATATCTCACCAACATCTCATTAGTTGATAATGACAACACTTCATCGATAGATAAAGATGACAACTCATAAGAAGGTGATCTTAAACTTTATGGTTGTCTAGGGACTCCCGATCTAACAATGAAATCAACTACATACCATCCTTAGGCGAAGGTCCAAGTGGAAGTCACCAACAGAGAATCAGATAACATCTTGATCAAGACAATCAAACAACATAGGAAGGAATGGGTAAATAGGTTATCGGAAGTAGTATGGGCATATAACACAACAATGGGGCTTGACCTCTCAACAACACAAATGGGAAGGATGGATCAACTTATTGCATTATATGATACAAGGTAGGAGGCCTCGTTTCACATAGAAATTGTTCAGAGGTATAGGATCAAATGGTATGACAATTTCATCACGAAGAAGAACTTCAAGGAAGGAGATCGGGCTTTGCAATATGGTTGAAGGTTTAAGGATTTTAAAGGAAAAATGATAATAAGGTGGCGGGACCATATGAAGTAAACACTTGCTATGAAAATGTATCGGTGAAGATAAGGACAATTGACAAAGTAAATACATCGATATTGGTCAATGGACACTTGCTCAAGTTATATAAGAGGCCATTATCAAAAGCGTAGTCCACTACCGAGTTAAAGAAATAACAACTGCACCTAGTTGAAAGTGTCACCACTTTTAAATCAGGATAAAATTGTAAACCATATTGAATTATATATATATATAAAGGAGAGAGAGAATAAAATTCCTAGGGTGAAAACTGTAAATGGCTCTTTGAGACATATCATAGCTTGAAATCCATAAATGGCAAGCCTTAATTTGTAGAAAAATAAAAAAAAATCCATGGTGAAAACCTCTATAAGGTGATATGAAGAAGAACAAGGGTGAAAACCTCTACGAGGTGCTATGAAGAAAAATAGGGATGAAAACCTCTACGAGGTGCTATGAAGCAAAATAGGGATGAAAACCTCTACGAGGCTATGAAGCATAACACAGGTGAAAACCAACAATGGTAGTCCCATTCTAGAAAAAAGAGAATAAAAATGAAAAGGAAAAATGAAAAATAGACCTACTCTTCATTTGAATTTCATTTAACCATATCTTCAAGACATCAATGTGATCGTAGCATTCCAGAAGAAGCAATATAAGCACCTATGGCATACCTCATAGCCCAATATGAGGACACTCTATGGGAGCACACAATAAAAAAATGTGCACAATTGATTTAAAGGTTTATTCTCAAGGTATATTATATGGTTGTCTCAAAACTCTACATATTCAAACTCTGCATTCAAAGAAGTTTATAGCGCATGGAAAAACTTCCTAAGCTCTACATATATTAGCACAAAGTAAGCAGTCCAAATGGCATAGAAATAAAGATATATTTTAAACCCAAGAGGATACATTGTATGCAAGAATTAGGGCACAACAAGGATAACTTAATTAATTTAAGAAGAGAAGAATGTAAGTGGAAAACTTGCTCAACATATTGGCTCCTCAAGTAAATTAGCAGTCCATACAACAACCTCAAGACTTGGAATGTGATAAAAAAAGAAGAAGCACACAAAGCCAACATCACAAAGAAATATGGTCTACAATACAATTCAGGGATACAAGGAATCCAAATAATGTTCATTTCATAGCACAATGGCTTCTTTAGAAGGTTTCTAGTTCACACAACATCTATATATGCCTAAAAAAGGTTTAGAAGTTGAATTGAGTGTGAGTTGGCATGCCCATAGTAGGTTGATTGCAAGTTTACAAGGGAAAAGTTCAAGAAAAGGGTTAAAATTTTTCACCATGAAGCACAATACAAAAACATGAATTTCACAATGTGCCTGTTTGAAAATCAAGGGAATATATCTCTTAAGAAGCATGTATTATATGATATGCATTGATGCATATAAGGGTTCAATTTATTGGTTCAAGGATGAAAATGGTTGGGCTCTCTTCATACATCCATTAATCCCTTTATGCATTGACTCATTGGTTCACTCGTACATAGTTGGCTCATGCCTATATATTAATTGCTACAAGGTGTAATGAGCCTATAACATCATTTATAGGGTTCTAATCGGAAAGCATAGAACATTTGACATGCTTCTCTCATCCTGGGCACATAGAAGTGGGTACTTTTATGGTCAAACCTGAATCCTTGTTCTCTCGTCATGTTGATTCAATGTTTGTTGGAAACGATTTTCATGGGTTAAAAGAAACTAGGTTTCTCTTAGTAAAAATATCCCAGACTGTTGAAGAAACATCATTCAAATGAACTACAAGCTTATGAAAAAAGGCTACCAAATAATGGTTCAAATGAAAGCCTACCTTGGTTGTAGATGGAATGAATACAACTCAAGCTTGTAGTGTGAGCTTGCACCATGGAAAATTGGTGAAAATATTGAAGCAATAAGTTCACCTCAAATTGGAATTCCAAATACTTCTCAAAACATTACATTGGAGTATTTAAGGAATTTCATATATTTTCCAAGTGTTTCCCTTAATAAGGCATTTCCAATACTTAGCTTAAAGGATCGAGATGAAATAGGTTCATAAGGGGACAATAGCCAAATAACAAGGTTGTAGGGGATTCATTTTGAAAGAGAATGTTGACAAAATAAAGCTCAACAAGGATACATAAGGGAGCCAAATGTCAAAGAGAGCATCGAGGATCAATTTCAAAGTAGTTGCTACCAATATCTATCACATTCAACTCAAAGTAGAAATTAAAATTGTAAACACAAAACATGGAGATAAATCTTTATGGGATTATTATTTCCTCGCCATCCCAATTAAATTCAAGTTAATATCAAGAGTGTCGCTGCCATATGCATCTTCAAATCCTTCAAACTTGGAGTAAGAATGTCATAATCCTTCAAATCATTCTCTCTGGCACACAAGTATAGAGTTTACCAAGTTTCCAACAATATCAAAAAACATATTATTAGAGAGTTTGAATGCTACAACCATGTGTATGTACACACCAACTACAAAGTTTCAATGCTATATCCATACAACTACGCACTTAAGAACTTGCAACCAAATGTTTAAAACTGTTGGTGACTTCTCAAATCACAAGAAGTATACGAATAAGATTTGAAGTGTTGACGTGGCCACTACTATCATTACTACATCGATCAAAGTCCATATAACATCATCCAATTCTAATAAGCCCCTTGTATGATTCATTTCCTTGTGAATATAAATCAAATGTTTCACTAAAGTGCATTGCTAGCAACAATTCTTGACTATTCAAATTATCAACTATCTATGCCAACACACACATAAGGATTCAACAAGGCTGTTTCAATTAAAGTTGAGGGGCATTGGTTCCACCATAAAAAAAATTCATGGTTCCACCATGGCATATAATCCCATAAGCATACCCACACATCCACTCTCGCCATCTCTGTCATTCTAAATTCTCATTGCCATTCAAATAATTCCCAAACCCATTCCCAACATATGTATCTCATGGTGATTCGTCCCAACTAAGAGAGATATATATTTCCCTCTCTCTCGCCAATTTGACCCACAAAAGAGCCAACATACCCATGTTAATATGACTGCAATAGTTCCATTCAACCCAGCTGAGATCTCAAAGCAGCTAAATGTGCATCCTTCTTAGAAACGACAACAATGATATCAATAAGGCATTATAAGAGGAATAAATTGCAAAAATGCAGTGTGTGGAAGAGAGGAAGTGCACCCAATATTGCAATATAAGGAATTCATAGACATAAGGTAAGAGAGACTCATCCCTCGAGTAGAAAATTGCTACTATAGTCTTTCTTTCTCTCTCTCAGCATATCAAGGTATTAGGGTTGCCCCTAGGCCTAGAGTGGGAGAAGGAGGATAGAGACCGAACTATGGAAGCCAAGAAAATCTTCCTACTTTCAAATGAGACCATGGATGATATTGAGCAAGGGGTCAAGAGGACTAGCCTCCCAACACCTTGGGATGAAGTAACCCTCCACATAATGTGGTAATTCACTTGCGAGGGGAGGCACATGCTTATCATTTTAGATTGATAAAATATTTGAGGCAATTTTTGTATAGAAGCTTGGAGGAGAACTTAAAAATTCTCTTCTTCCTTCTCTAATCCCTTGAGGAAATGAGCAACAAAGTGTAGATAGGGACTTCCATAGCTCTAGACCATCTATCAAATTGTTTGTATGTGATGGGATAAATGGCAACAACACATTGTCCCATGGGGTAGGTTTTTAAAGATGAATGTTGAAGAATTCACAATCCTACAATATAGGAAAAGGGAAGACATTAGCCCTACATAAGTCATGAGAAAGTAAGGAAATGAAGATAGAGCTGGAAGAAGCAAGCAAAAAAATAGGAAATTAAGAAAAAGAACAGGAGTGGAGAATATGCTTAAGGAAGTTCTTGATTCTCTAATAAAGATAGGGGAGTTTAGCCTCCTAGAAAAATATTAGATTTTGAAAATGCATTATATGGACATTGTTAAGCACCTAGAAGAGGAGAATCTGACTCTTAGGGCAAAATTAGAGAGACACGAGGAAGAAGCAAAATAAATAAATAAATAAATTGTTTTAGATAGATATGTTTCCAAAACAATGGATATTGTAGATGAAATGTTATCTTGTAGGCCTCCTACAAAGACTTACACCCTTTATCTTGAAGAGTAGTGGTATAAATTCTAGTCACATCAGATTGCCAAGAACTTCCCCTATTGGATGGACACATAGAAGGACTTCACCAAGGTTTATCATAGATGTCATGACAAAGAGAACAACCTATTGTGTGAGTTTTATTTACATAATTATGCTATACCTTGGCTCATGAAGTGGTCTTCGAACCCTTATGTTGGGGATGTTTATTTTAGAGCATTTTGCTCATGCATGCAAAATGGTGAGAGTAGGACCATACAAACCCAAAGATATAGGGAGCAAGAGATAGAGATCAACTTGTGGGTGAGGGTCGAAGCCCCTAGGTTGGGAGACATCAATAAAAAACCATGCACATATGACCTCATATTTAGAGCTAGTATGAGTACTTAGAGAAAAACAATAGGAAGCAATGGGATCAAATTAGAGAACCACGAGGGACCTTAGAGATAAAATTATGCAGTGGTGCTAGAACAACTGGGAGGAGCTAATTCCCTTCGGAGAGTAGAGCCACATTCCCTATAGTGTATGAGTGCTACCATGTGCAAATCACAACTATATGTGGACATCATGAGAAGGATGGGCCTAAATGGGATTGGATTGAGGTTTTGATTTCCACTTATCCTTCACCCCATTCCACCATGGAGATCCACCAAATAACTAGATGAGGAGGCATAATGGAGAATATTGACTACAATAGCGAGAGAGGTAGGATATCAGGACATTCATGCCATCACACACATGTTGGCATATGACCTCCAAGATGCATGCATAGAACAACAATCAAATGATGAGGAGTGAAAAAGATGACACTTGTTTTCGGGAATCATTTTTATATGTTACACAGGATTGTGAAACCCTTCAGTTAGGGGGTATAATGTACCCCTAGATTTTCATGTAGTTACCATCTACTTATCATCTTTTTCCATGCTACTATTACTACATTTACCTATAAAACTTAAGACCTTTTGACCATTTCTATCTCCAATGGCCAATTAAATGTTTGCTAGTATGTGTTTAATTAATGAATACATTTGCCTTCTTTTCAAGAGGATGTGAATTGTCACATACCCAAACCCCCTAAGTGTCATTAAGGAGGTGGGGTATTTGAAAATTTTCATCTTATACAAAGTTCTAAAGTCACTTATAAGCTCAACACCACATTCTACTCGTTGGGAGCTTTCCAACAATTGTACTCTTGCTCAATTATGAGTTACGAGGAAAAAGTTATTTCCCTTTAAAGTTCATTAAGGTATTTTCTCTATCCTACCATGCCACAATCTGTACAAGTGACACATTAGCATCACTGACATGGCACTCGTATGGTACCATGTCATACCTTGTACGTACACCCCCGAGGCTTCATGTTTACAGAGACATTTTTGTCTTTATTTGGCATATAGCATCTTAGGAAAAGTTCTTCAGGGTGTTGTATCNCACATTAGCATCACTGACATGGCACTCGTATGGTACCATGTCATACCTTGTACGTACACCCCCGAGGCTTCATGTTTACAGAGACATTTTTGTCTTTATTTGGCATATAGCATCTTAGGAAAAGTTCTTCAGGGTGTTGTATCGCACCTTCCTCCAACTTCTCATTGCATTCAAAGTTTTTAACGATGCGATATGTCACATGATGAACATTTTTCATCATGCGACACATCGTTGCTTCGAAATATTTCATCCATCTGTGGTTTCACATCTTCGAAAAATATTTTATTGCGCCACAAATATTTTTTCATGCGATGTATGACGTTGGAGAAGATTTTCTCCCATGCGATATCTCATTGCATGAAAAGTTCTTTTGTTACAACTCACACCTTCTTGCTTCATTTCTTTTGGTCTTTTTCCCTTTGTCACATCCCTGAAATTTTTCAACCTTACGACAACCTTATCGCGCCTTGAAAAATTTTCATCCATACGACGTGTCACGTGAAAATATCTTTAAATTTTTCTAGAACAATACGTCACACCTTGAAAAATATTTCTTATCATGAAAAAGGTTCTCTCTTTGATTTATCATAGCTTCCAAGTTTTCATTGTGCGATATATCACAACATCAAATATTTTCCTCTCTGCGACAAGTCTTTCCTTTTCGCATCTTCAAAGATGTTTGATGGTGTGGTGTATCACACCATAAGAAGTTTTCTTCACCCGCAACAAAGCCGAGCCTTCATCTCTCTCCTTGTTTCATGTGCCAAAAGATATTTGAGAGTGTGATGTATCACACCATAAAAAATTGTGGTACAATACATCACACCATATAAATTTTTCCCTTAAGCCACGTGGGGTGAAATCACTCATTTTCTTGAAGTTTGTGTTGATTCTCAAGTTTTGTGCCTATATTGCATGTATTTATTTTTCGTGCGAAATAGGTCGTATCGCATGAAATATAACTTCATGCGATACACCAAAAACTACCAAAATTTTCCTTAAAACCTCTCTCAAAATTTTCCCAAGGAAAATTCCTAAAATTTTCTCTTGTAAAAATTAAGTGTTTTCTCCCAACTAGACAAAGGGGATAACACTTGTTTAAGGTAGAGAGGAGGTTTTAAGCCTTGGGCTTAGAGTTTCTCAACTTGTGAGGAGATGGCCAAGATCAAGCCTAAGGATTTGTAGGGGACTCCTTTAATAGCTAAAGGTTAGAATTCCAAAGTCCAACCTACACCTTTCTTCAGAAACAGGTCTTATAAGTTGAGGGTCTAAAGATCTTATTAATTACTTGTCTTATATTTTTAATTAGCAATGCTACAGAAAGGCAGAAGTCCCATTTTGACATGAGGACTCCCTTTTTTCAAACAATAAGGTCATTAAACTACTCATACAAGAAATACTTCTTCCTAATTACTCGAGTCTAAGGTCCACCTGGACTTATTGTTTCTTGAATTAAAATGATCAGGGGTAAGATATCTATCTTAGAATAGAGGATCCTCTCGAACTTACTCTAAGATCTCAAGCTACTAAGCATACAACAAGCATTCAATTCATGCATTTAGCAAGCAAAAAAATTCTAGCATTCATTCTAACTAACAGATCTCATTAGAATTCAGACTAATAATGATTGAATTTCAATTATGGTCACAACCCATCTTATTGTCATTTAAATTCAAATTCACCGCAAAAACTTAGATCATATCATTCATTCTACATATGACTAAAATCACGTTATCCTAGCCACCCAAGCTAAGGTCATCCATACTTTATCATCTCAACTAAGTCCCTAACCTAATACAACCCCATTCTTCCAACAAGAAATTGTTATCATTCATTCCATACCACTTAGAGATTTATGGCACCAGTGCTAACATTTACATTATTCATAATTTAAGGTATGTGGGTACTATAATTTGAAATCTTAAGGATAGCTACAACAATGAAATAACACATTCCAAAATTTCACTACATCTTTACATACAAAATTTCCCTACATGCAGTTTACGGCAACCATTAATTCGTCATATACAAATGCATGTAACAGAAAGTAGAATGAGTTGTATGTACATTTCAAAACAAGATAAGAACACTTATCTGATTTAGCAGTTGTCTAACAACTGACCGTGAGCACTTTTCCACCTAGACGTAGGCCCAGTTGCACTAGTGTCCTCTGCAACTGACCATCCCCTAGCTAGACCATGATACCACCAAGGCGAACTTGAGTGACTTTCAATAAATTTTGGAAATTGGTAAACTATCCAAGGGGAAATTTCATAGGGAAAAMTCCTCACAGGCTTTCAGAACTCCCAAAATTCTTGGTGGCCCCTATTACTAGCTCAACACTGCCCCTATTACTAGCTCAACACTACACAAGAGAGAGAGAGCTCAACTTCATTACTCTACAATCCCTCAGGGAACTCCTCCTTCRGTGCTTCTAGTGCACCCAAAAAGACCTTGATTCCGTTATCCAGAGTTTCAGTAATGCCAAGGTATGGGGGTTTCACTTTATTGACCAATATATTATCACGTTCATTCATAAAGAGGGGTTTAAAATTGTGAAATCTAAAGTTAATATATTGTAGGTATTGAGGGGGGTGTGAGGTATAAAAAGGAGTATCTAGTAAAAATATGTGTTTTTTATTGGAAAGATGTATGAAGAGGGTGGTTCAAAAAAAGAGTTTTGGGAGGTATTTATCAGTATCTACTGAAATTAGGGGTATTCTTTAATATCCCACAAACACAAGTGCTATGTCACGGGTTCCCTGAGTGAAAATCTCATGTGTCGGGGAGCTTCCCACACGAATTATTAGCTAGAATAACTAGTTTTAACTCAACATAAGGTTTCTCTCATGCCTTTTCCCCCTTGACACTCTTTTGCTTGGCCAACTCTCACTTCCTCATCCTTTCCTCAATACACAATTTTCTCCTCTCACCCTGTAGTTTTGGAATCGTCCATGATTTTCCAATCAATGTACTTGCATCTTCCATGCATTTATTTTTGAGATGAATCTCTCTAATACATCCACCCTTGGGCTCAATAACTACATGGACGAGACACTTCAACCACCCAAGTTTCTACATTCAATGCCTTGGGCTGGAGGGAAAAACGGGTGGGACATTTTCAAATTCAAACATCAATAAAACGGTTTTGGCAAGGATGGATTGAAATTGTTTGCAAGGTGAATCCCCAAATCCGTCTCATTATTCCTTGGTCATGTTACTGTGGCCCCTGTGGGTGCTCATGCCTTAGTTAGCTACTTGGCATCTTCATTGATTAAAATAAAATACATAGACATTGTTTTTTATTTATCAAGTTCAACTTGGCATGTTAATGAAATATTCATGTCGAAAAAAAAACAACACCAAACATAATTAATTAAAATTTGTTAAGGGATCAAAATGGGGATATGATAAGGAAGCAACAACAACAACATGTTACTACAACGGTCACTCTGAAGAGACAGGGTTTCTGCATAGAGGCGATGCTAGGGTTTTAGCATCACGCAGCTCCGAGTAGGTCAACCATGGCCCCCTATGAGGGGGGGAACCCCCCCAGGCTCCTCATCCTTAGACCTCTAGGCCTTTCACGGACTGATCTCCTCCTATGCAAATACCCACAAGTCTCCTCCCTCCAGATTTGTAAAAAAAATGGACGAGATTCCTAAAGTGATCGTTCATCCTTCTTCGACTCGATTGCTAGCGCTCAGATTGGCAGAAAATGGGTTGATAGGGAAGTTCACGAGGCTATGGCCTTCCTCCAAAGCCATGCATCATTGGTTAGAGCTAAAGTGGACAAAATTGATCCAGGGGCAGATGTCTGCAGCCTTTTGTGGTAAGGGTTTCTTTACATTCCTATTTGAAAAAAAGAAGAAGATAGGGATCTAATATTTCGTAGTGGTCCATACTTCATGGGTGCAAGAGGAATGTATCTCAATAAATGGACCCCTGACTTCAGTCCAAAAAATGATATTCCTTCAACAGTCCCTGTCTGGGTCAGGCAACCATTCCTCCCTCTACATTGTTGGAATGATGAAACCCTAAAAAACATAGGTAATTCGCTTGGAAAATACATCGATCGTGTTGAACCACGAGAAGGTATTAAATCTTGTGCCAAACTCTATGTGGAAGTGGATCTGGAAAAAGGATCTAGATAACTAGACTTATGTGCAACATGTCGACTATGAGCAAATCCCATTCAAGTGTAAAGCATGCCATGAATATGGTCATTTTGTGAAATCATGCCCACAAAACAAAGAACCCCAGACACAAGAATCGAAACAAGATCAATGGCATCAACCGAAAAGGAAAAAAAAACTAATGAGAAGGAGGACTCCCTGAACCCCTCACAAGGGCAAGGCGAACAATCCACAGATCTAGGAGAAAGACCCCCAAGTTCACCTCAGAAAGGAGAATCAAGCCATAATAGGTTTGTCAGAATACCAACCAAAGATAATATGGAGGATCATAGAGACCATCAGGAAGAAAATGGAGAAAGGAGGCAAGAAGAAACAAAAGAATAGAACAGAAAAGGAAAAGAGAAAGAGATCACGATCTCAAGCGGGGAAAACACAACAAAATCTGTTTTGAACCTCCCTCCAGAGATTCCTGTTTTTTCCAAGGAAGAACAACATGAAACTTCTGATAGTGATTCAGATTTAGAGGTCACCCAACAAGCCACAATAAAAAAAAGAAAGAAGAAAATCTAACATAAACAAAAGGGAATCGACAATAGACCGAGAGAAGGAATTAGGCATCCAAAAACCCTAGAGGAAGCACTAAGGAAAGAGAGTAAATTAGGAAAAAGTAAGTCAACCCAACATAAGGGAGAAATTTCTCAGCCCTCGAAAGGGGGGGGGGGGCAAAACCCACTGGTAAATGATCAAAGTTGTCTCCTGGAACTGTAGAGGACTAGGGAGCAGGGAAAAAAACCCTCCAAGAATTGTACAAAATTTGGAAAAATGGTGAAGGAAAAGCAATCAACTCAAGAGGCACTTCAGGAGGGATCTGTACATTTTGGAATGCAGACGAATTCAATCTAGAGGATCACCTACAGTCCCAGTTCTGGATGTTGTTTTCTCTAACCAAAAAATCCACATGTATGATCTATACAATAATTAATGTTTATATGCCAAATAACTACTTGGAAAAAGTGGAGTGCTAAAGATCCCTTCTAGATCTAGGCAATGATTCTCTCCCCCAAAATCTGATTATTGCTAGGGATTTTAACACCACAAGAGGGTTAAAAGAAAAGCGAGGTGGATCCATAGTAAGAGATCAATTCAGAGAAAAAATGGATGACCTAATCTCAGATCTGGATCTCTACGATGTTCCTCCCTCCAAAGGTCTTTATATCTAGAACAACAGAAGAGCAGGGCCAGGCTACATTGCGGCCATGCTTGACCATTTTTTAATCAATAGCTCCTTTCTTGCTTTTCCTGACACAACCTASTCAACGATCCTTTCATGGGCAGGATCAGACCATCACCCTATCCTGTTAGCTTTTGAAACTCAAAAAAACTGGGGTCCTATTCCTTTTAGATTTAACCCCTTGTGGATGGATTGCCTGGATTTCTATCCCACTATTTCGAGAGTTTGGAACCAATGGATCATTGGTTCCCCGATGTTCATCTGGGAGAAGAAGTTGAAGTTGGTAAAAGAGACTCTTAAAATCTGGGCAAAATATTCATCGACTCTGATTCAGTTCAAGGTCAAAGAAAAAAAATATCAACTAGAAAAAATACAAGGGGAAATGGAGACAAAAGAAGTCCAGCAAAGTTAATTAATTTTTGAACAAAAGGCACACAAAGAGTACATTCAAGCGTTAAAAGAAGAAGAAATCACCTGGAGATTAAAGTCTAGAAGTCTCTAATTGAAGGCAGGGGACCAAAATACCTCCTTCTTTCATAGGCAAACAAAAGCAAGACATTGGAAAAATCAAATTTCAGAAATAAAAACTCAATCGGGAGAAATCATAAAAGAGTTCAATCAAATTAAGCAACAAACTTCTAGCCACTTCCTCAAGCTGTATACTTCGGAAAGAACCTCAGAGGAAGACCCAATTGTCTCTCTCCTCACTCATTATCCTAACAAATCTTAGAAGAAGATAATGGCAAGCTCTATAAACAAATAGAAGAAAAATAAATTCTAAAAGAAATCAATCAATTCAATGAGGATAAAGCCCCATGCTCGGATGGGTTCATGCTTCATTTCTACAAAAACTTTTGGCACATTATCAAGCTTGACTTCATTAGAATGATCAGATATGTGCACAAATAATAAAAAATGGGAGGACCCACCAATTCCTCCTTTTTAGCGTTCATTCCAAAAGATCTTGGAGCGACCTCTCTAGACAAATTTAGATCTATATCTCTTGTAATATTTCTTATAAAATCATGGCTAAAATCATTGCTAATAGGTTGACTCCTTTTCTCGGATCTCTAATTCTTCCCAATCAAGGAGGATTTGTTGTAGGTAGGCAAATTTGGGACAATTTCATCCTGGTGCAAGAAGCAATTCACTCAAGCAACTCTCAAGCATAGATGATTTTAGGGGCGAAATTTCGCTCATGGGCGAAATTTAGGGGCCTTCAATTTTTTATTGGGCGAATTTTTTGTATTAGAGTGATTTTTTAAAACTTATATCATTAGCCCGTAATTTATTTTAGGGGAAAATTGTGTACAGGGTTAGCTCATGTTTTTAGGAGAGATAGAGGAAAAAAAWTTATATTTCGCCCCTGAAATTTGGAGGGRCGAGCTTCCATTAGCCAAATTTCTAGAAGTATGGGAATTTATGATAGCTTCTTCACCCTTCCATTTGGTAAAATCGGGGTTTATGGTTTAATTCGCCCAGATTTTGTGGTATGGGCACTGGGTAGCTACAATCTTCCCTTTKCCCGATTTCCAAAGAACAAGGGGATTTCTGAGAGCATTTTGGCCCTCCCACCTGGTATAAATTGTATGGGATCTGCCCAGTGACCATATATGCATTGGGTTAAAATCAGAGCTTTGTTACTTGTCTGGTTCGTTCGTAAGAACTACATTGTAGAGTGAAAGGTTATTCTTTATACCATCCCGAAAATCTCTAATTCCCCAGGGCCCGGTTTACCTTTCATATCTATTTTCGTGCTTATTTCCCCTCGACGGAACAGAAAAAATGGCAAGAGATGCCAGTGGTGGAGCTGCTTGTTCACAGCAGAAGAATTTAAAATTTGGTATGGTTATTCCAACCCGCTCGGAAGGTGTCGCGCGAGGCTTTGGCTGTGAATAATTACCAAGGTTTCCAAACGTCTTGATAGGTATTTACCTGGTCCTTCATCTCAATGTGTTAAATTCCTCATAGCAAAGAATTATGAATGATATTGGTAAAATTAGAACAATGCTCTATTTTGTAACAAGGAAATCCCGTTCACATATTTCAACAATTCAAGGGTTGTTAAAAAAAGTGACTGTCACATAATTTAACAAGTTTCCATTTTGAAATCACTTTCAACAACGTTTTGTCCTTATTATCAAAGTGACTTTCTTGCCATTCATTGATCTTGCCTTAATTAGAGCATGTGCAATACTATCCCGAGTTTTAATCTTTATGTCGTTTCATGAATATTTGTTCTTTGAGTTCATTGTGAAGAAATGCCAGCACCACATCTATTTGATCCACTTCCAAATCATAGGTAGCAACAATGGCCAATAACAATCTCATGAATATTTCTTCTTTGAGTTCATTGTGAAGAAATGGCAGCACCACATCTATTTGATCCACTTCCAAATCATAGGTAGTAACAATTGCCAACAACAATCTCATAGAGGACATTTTGGCTACTTGGGAGAAAGCCTCTTCATAATCAACACCTTCAAATTAAGAGTATCCCTCTGCTACTA
>SNQJ01S0010255.1:95559-112358 GCA_010110895.2 Picea sitchensis | reverse complement strand
CACATTTTCTTGATGCAAGTTATTTTAAGATTGATGATTTGATATTTAACTATTACATTGTCTTTTTCTTGTATGTGACAGGAAATGAAGTTGGAATTTGATGAAGATGGGACCTATCTCTTCACATAGATAGTGTCCTAGTATTAAAGGGTAGATACTCGGTTTAACAAGAATTCCGCTAAGCAAGAATGGGCTCATTCAAGTAGATGAAATTGCATTCTTATGTTGCTAGTAATTGCCAAGCTTCCATGACATATATGAGTGAACTCCATGTTGTTGGAATGCAAATATTAGTGCTTCTTTTCTCTTATGCATATTTAGGGGTATTTGAGCTTGGATAGTAGGATTTATTCTCAATCATTATTTCATTTACATTGTTTGGAGAAACTGGTCCAATACTTTTGTTGATAAATCTTCATTTCCATTTCTTAGCAAGATTACAATATCCCAATTCTAATTATAACCTAAATACTAGAAGTAAAGATAATAATGGAATTAGATGCTTCTCTTTGAGCAATATGAGCTTCTCTACTATTGTTTTCTTGATTAGTTACATGCCATGGATTCTGCCTCGACAATCCACCAAAATTTTTATTGAAACTGTAACATAGCCACTACCATAATCATATTTTTCTTGACTTCTGCAGAATCAGAGCCCCCGAAATATCTACGGAGGCCTAGCGTAAGCTAGCTCTCTCTCTCTCTCTCTGCTCCCATGTGATCGCGGGTCTTGATCATAGGTCAAATAATCGTGGCGCTTCTTTGTATTTCGCGCCTCGACGCTACAGGAATGTCGAATCGTTCGACTCTGCAACCGCCGAACCTCGACAGGGCTAGTGACTGGCCAATAGGGACGAATCCCTACAGGGTTAGCAAATGGCCATTAGGAATGGACCTGTCGCGCGGTTGAGTGGAGTACAGGTGGTCAGAGGGAAAACACGACCCGAAGGGTGACATGACAAGAGGTGGGTCCCACTTCACACGCCACACCGTTCTGGACCCCCCGCCCCCCCCATTAAAGGCAGAATGGCAAGGGGGGTCCGGAATTCGCCTGAGCACCGTTGATCAAGGCAAATAAATCCTGACCGTTCAAAAGTTGTGCGTTTGATTCTGGACCCCCCCCCTCACCGCTAAAGGCAGAACAACAAGGGGGCTCTGGAATGAAGCCTCAGTTGTAGATCTGGGTAAGTGGACTCTGGCCATCCAGACCTGCTCACCACTTACCCTAAGGCGCATTCGTGCCCCATCTTAAAGTCGACATCTCTTCCTCACATCTGACAGTCGTTATAGACCATGAGATCCTACGAAAGAATCTTGTCCATTCATCGGGACTTATCATCACGAGAGTCTGAACTCTCGACCACGGGACTCCCGAATCCTCGATCCCCGGTTTCCCGATGTGGTTAATCTCTCGACACGTAGCCTCCTTAAATCGGACGGTCCAGATCTGTCTCGGGGTTTCCACCCTGGAAAGTCCCGATCTCTCGTCATCAGAACTCCCGAGTTCGCGATTCCCGATTTCCCGAAATGGGAAATCTCACGACACGTGGCCTCCTTTAATCGGATGACCCGAATCTACTTCGGGGTTTCTACCATGGAATGCCCCGATCTTTTGTCACCAGAACTCCCAAGTTCTCGACTCTCGATTTCCCGAAGTGGAAAATCTCTTGACACGTGGCCTCCTTAAATCGGACGGTCTAGATCTATTTTGGGGCTTTCACCCCTGTTCACTGGGGGTTTAACCCTCAGGTATCTCTTGACATATCCAATGGCTGTCGAGTTTTCCAACTGAGATCTGACGGCTCAGACAGGTTCCTAACTTGTGTTCTCTCCCACGACTTCCTGGACGTGGAAAGGTTAACGGTCTGGATGCTCTCATGGACCTTGGGGATCTACGGTCCCGATCTCTTCGCTACCCACGAAGACACAGTAAGTCACAGGGGTAAGGCACTTAACATCCTACTTTCTCCTACCAAATCCAACGGTCATGAGTGATCACAGATTTCCCGACGGGATCTCGTCCATCGATCAACACCTATCAAGGTTAAGGTACTTAACTTTCCAGCTTCTTCTTCTTATCTGACGGTCGTGAGTGACCACAGATCTCCCGACGGGATCTTTTCCGTCGAGTCGATGCTTATCAGGGATTTCTTAAGGCCTTGCGCCTTCATGTCCTCCTTCCAGGTTCTTGATGGGCTTTTCAAGAAGGGTATCTCTATGGGGAAGTTTACCCAGGGTACTATCTGAGGCAGATAAGGGTATCGCTCTCCCGAGAACCAGACGTGAAGTCTGAATTAGATCAGTACGCATATAAATAACGATTTATGAGAACATAAGCCATACGTAGTCTTTCCATATAAACATACAACTACTAGTACTGATCAAGACACCATATAGACATTCTTATAATGAAATCATTCACAATTTCACAGCTTATGATCATAAATGTCAGAATACATATATTTCAAGATGCCAAAGGCAAAACACTTATCAGAAAGTAACACCAGGGGTTATGCAACTGCTGAGAGGGGTGCTCGTTTCCACCCAACCGTAGGCTCAACGACTCTTAGCGGATTTACCACTAGCCACCCCCAAGCTGAGACCACGATGTTGTGAGCGAAGGTTACTCTCCTTCCTCTCTGCTATCACTCACTCTGCATATCGCCAGAGTTCTCTTTCTCCCCTCGCGTCTGCCCCCCAATTGCTTCTCCCCCATGCCTTATCCTCTTGCGAGGTTGTGTGCGGCGCGATTTCCCTCGTGTTGGTCAGGCTTGATGGCTCTATGGATGGGCGGTTCACCTCCCCATCCCTCATTAATTCCTGAGGAGCCATCCACCTACCAGCCTATGAGACATTTAATTCGGGGCCAGCGAGCCGCTTTTGGTTCTCTAGGCCAGTGAAGTCCAAATACGGTATTGTTTTTCGGTGGAAGTTAACGCAACCTTTCCAGGTGCCTTCCACCGCCTTTCTGCAGCCATCGTGGTCTCTTTTTCAACATATCCCCTCTCGGCAGTCCTGCAATATAAATTCATAATATTATTCACATTCATCGACCTTTTCCACAAGGTCCATTCACATCACATATTCACATTTCTAAGTTTGCCATAGTTCTTGGCCAGTCTAGTTATTTTTACAAACTGGGGGAAACTGGGTGTTAAAGAAACTCACTTCATTGTGATGAATCATGAAACCATGTACCAATTGCCATTTACTGTAGACAGTTGCCATATATATCTTGTTGCAGTCGATGGTGTTATTTTGGTCCTTATTGGATTTATCCAAATTAGGTTTGCATGCACCCACACATTCAATTAGGATTGATGATTCCTGAGGATAAATGTTATTGTTTCTTGATTAGGTTGTGTTTATAGGCTATGATTTCAACCACAACAATCCACTTAACATTAGGCAAGAATTCACTTCGATGTGACAAAATGGTGTACTATAACTATTGTTTACCATGGGCAATTGCCACATTATATCTTGTTGAAGTGGATGTGTTATTTCACTCCTTTTGGATTTATTGAAATTAGGTTTGCGTTGATGCCTTTTTCTGACTTGTCAGCTTGATGCATTCAATTTCATATTTTTATTTTCTTTATTTTATTTCAAAAGTAATAGTATTGGTCATGATTCATCTCATAGTAGAGTAGAGTGAATATTTTGAAGTTGATGAGCAATTGAGAGCACAATCTAGACAACTTTATAACAGCGTGCATATACATGACAATGTAGATGATTATGATGGTTTCATTGTAATTGACCTCCTGTACTAAATCATTGAAAGAGGGTGCTAATGGTTTGGTTTTTAAGTCAAAAAGTGAGTAGAAAAATTTCACAATTAAATTTTAACCAAATCTCTATTATCAATAACACTATGGACCTACAATGACTCCAATCAAAACCATTAGAATGCTTGAATCTTGAAATGGTATTCTATGTTAGTGTCCTGTGATTATTATTGGATTCAAATAATCTTATTTGGTGAGCAGAAAGCCCCTACAGTTTTGGTTTATCCATATATGCACATTTACCCCAAATAGTGAGCTTTATGGATAACAATAACAACTCCAGAGTTCAAAGGTTGATCTTCACAATGCTTCAAGTCTGTCTGCCTCTTCTAGCTCAATTGAATGTTCATTGAAATCAATATCATTATGGGAGAACATCCTTAGACAACTGTGATGTCATGTAGATTCAGCAAACTGTTCTTCTCTTTCCTTTGTAGAAATTTGCTTAGCCTTGCCTTTTCCTTTATCTTTCTTGGCAATTTGAATGGGCAAGGGATCTTTGAAAACAGGGGCAATATGCTAAGAACCAAAATGAACAGCGAGCCTATCATAACACAAAAATGAGGCATTACTTAGATTATTCATTAATCAACTTCCTTCATTAGCAGGCCTAGATGAAGAAGTTTCATTCTAGTGGTTTCAGATCTAGACTGCTATTGTTGTTGGGGTATGTGCTATGTGCACAAGGCTCCCAAACGATTTTGGTTGTTTGTGCCAAAGAATCATTTGTTGTGCACATTATCACATAATTAATGTATTATGTCATTGGGGTTTGAGGATTATATTACATGCATGCAAATGCCAAATGGTTAATATAATTGAAATGAGTAGATGCTCATAGGCATTGGTTCATATCACAAGCATGCACTTGCATTAACAATTGGAATTTTGTTGTGGACTTTCCAATCTTGAAGCCAGCCTTGTGGACAAGTTCCAAGAAAGGGTGAACTGAAAAATTCCATGCCAACAAATTCTCTGAATCAAATGCTTGAAGTGATCCCTCTTAGGAAACCCTAAACAAAGAGAAAATCCAAAACCCCTAGATCCACAATCCTTAGGGCAATGCCTTTAGCCATAATCTTCAGATTAATTGTAAAGAAGATGATCAGAAACCCTGGTTCACAAAAATTTGGTGATGCCCATAGGCTAAAAGAATAAGTCACTTGTATAAGAGAGCAATAACTCATGTTGATGTTACAAACAAGTCTTGAGTCTGTATTTATACTCAACCCAAGAGGTATGGTGTCCTTTCCAAGAGGAGTTATGGGCTCACATAATGACAAGCTGGGTCTTAACTAGTTAGGAATATAATAAATGAGTGTTGAGCCCAACCCTAGAAACACACTAAAATCATTACAAAGTGAGGGCCACTCTGTGCAGGTTGATATCTATTATAGAATTGCCATTTGTAGAGGTCCTCTGTCTTGGGGATGATCTCTTATTTATTGATTAGGCTTTTGAATCAGAGTGGCCCTGTGCTGGAAGACTTATTACAAGGGACCATCGTTGAAGTGTTGCAAACTATATTGCAGGTCTTATTGAAGCATAAATACTTTGATTCAACAGGTTATTCATCTAATCAACCTATTCTGGGAAGAGGATATGTTTTCTCTTGTATTATAATCTTTAGTGTTTTGTGTTCTTAAATATAGGTTCACTTATGTTTAAGTCATCATGAGAATGAACACTTCAGTTCACTTATGTTTAAATATAAGTTCACTTCAGTCTTTTCTCCATCAAAATGAACACCAGGAAATCTGTCCCATCGAACACAGACCTAGAAGAAGCAGCAAGTCATCATATTTTCTGTTAAGTATTATGTTTTTTAAGGTTGTTATAATTCTAGGTTTATATTGCAGACTATATAGCATCAAGAAATACTGGGAAATGTTGTCTAAAGATATAGATAGGCTCTGTAATAGGTATGTTACTATGTCGTTGACACTATTTTTTGCTCAAAAAAATTGAAACAGAACTGTGATGTAAATTTTCTACTGTCAGTGCCATAGCTTTGATCAATATAAAATTCCCCAGTTATGGTTTTAAAAAAATATCCTAGGCGAATTTAAAGTAGACTTTGAAATTTGAAGAAATTTGAACTCCAACCTTCAAATGTGGCAAGCCCTATGACTGGGGTCTAAAGACCACAATGTTAGTGCTACTTGGTTGCTCAAAAGGTATCTCCCCACAACCTGGTGCACTCAAGAAGACCTGCATCGATCTCGGTGCAACAATGTATGATGGCACAGACGAAGAAGCCTCTTGGAAGCATACAACAGTTATGCGACAATGGTAGAGTGCACCGGGCAGTCATGTGATAGTCATAGAGGGTGCAGGGCAGTTATGTGACAGTGGTAGAGGGTGTTGGGATATTTCCTGTTCTTGCTATTTGCTTTAATGAACGTGTTTTTTGTTTAGAAAGTGTTGTTCATAGTTCAATTTAGAACAATTAAGAATTAGAGTTGTTTTATTTTTAGCATAATTTTCTGAATTTGGAAAATCACTTGAGAGAGTTCTTCCAAGATTAGATGGGGCGCTTTTTCCAGGCTAGAGGACACATGCATTTATGTAATCTGTCTTCTCCATGTTGGGCACTCCATTTAAGGGTTCCTCTCATGCAATTTTGGTGTGCTCCTCTAGAGAGATTTAGGATTTTCTATTTTAGGAAGCCCTTCATGTTGGCTAGGCACTTTGTTTTAAGAAGCTAGGGTTAGAAGGTGGTCCACAGAGATGGTTCTGTTGTTGTAAAAAAACTAGACATCTTGTCCTATAAAAGCAAGGCAGAGTGTGTGGTGGATTGATTCCAGTTTTGAGTCATTGCATGTATTTCTTACAGTTAATAGAAGCAGATGTGATTGAGAGTTCATATTTTATCAGAGTGATGTGTTTGCGGAACTAGTATTCAGAATCTGCTGTTTTGATCAGTGTTTACATTTTCAATTGCCCAGGTTGTTAGGGCTTGTATTTTCGAGTGCACATCTGTTTACCATGATCTGAAAATTCTAAGAAGAGCACATGGAAATCCTAGATCATTACAAGAGATATGTTTGCAAGAGCAGGGGTAACTACAAATCAAAGGGAGAAGAAAAATTCTCAATAGTATTTAGGGGCTTGTCAAGACAGGTTTTCAAAAATACATAGAGATCTATAACAGACATGAACAAAAAAAAAAACACATTATATTGTTAAGATCGAAAACTGGAAACACAGAACAATAGATTGTACAAACTATAATTGTCATCAAAAGAATATTTTAGAATCCTTTTCGAGTTTAGAGCTAATTATAATTTTTATCCTTCATTTGTTATTTGGATTATTTCTTGATATTTATTGTGCACTGCTTCATAGGTTACAACAAGGCACGATCCATCTGGGGATTCATCTTCCTCGTGAGAAACAATCAGCAAAATGGATCCTAAGAGGATCATGTATGCATAAAGAATCAAGGAGCATTGTGTATGGATAAAGAATCCTAAAAAGGTTGGGCACAGATTTAGCTCTGGATTTAAAAGGATATGTAATAACCAGTGTCAATACTTTATACTTTATTTATCCAGTGGTTTGTAGTTATATATTGGCAACAATGCATAACCATCATTTTATCCTTAAAAAACTCGCTTTGGATAACAAGAAGAACAAGTTAACTGTCATTTATAGTTTCTCTATTTTCTTTTGAAGGGGATAGAAGATCAACATATTTTATAAAGGTTTCCATGTTGTAACAAGAACAAACAACTAGTACTATGATGCTTCTGTATTAGTGAACACCTCTCTCCTTTGCTGCCATTGTAGAGGTCCATATGATATGAAAAGTTATTTTGGCTATGCAATAAATGTCATGTTCAATAAAAAAGCATCATCTATAGATATACCTGGAAACATGTAAAGTTGACCCTGCACCCTTTGAGAATGCAAAATTCATTGCACAACATCTTGAAGCAAGAAATTCTTCTTTTCCAATGGCGAAACTAACATGCAATTGAAATATACATTATATTTGTTTCTCTTCCTATGTGTACTTCTAACATAGATTCAAACATATCAACAACAATATAATGTAAAGGATAGTAATAAATGTCTGGAGCAAACTCCAATTAGAAGACCATGCCATCTCTGCATCCTTAATTCTATGGTCTATTAGTGGAAATAAAATCACAATTTTTATCGGTGGGTCTTAGGACCCATATCTAAATGGAATAAGCATATCTAAGGAATAGGAAACATAATCACAATACTTATCAGTGGGTTTGGGTAATGAGATCTAACTGAAAGTAATGTTCTTGAAAATAGTAGCCAAGATACACCTCTGCTTTATCAGAGCATCTTTCCCTTAACATACTGCTGGCATCTTCAATGTGTTTCTAGAATCCTTTTAACTCAGATGTTTTCTACAATAGATAGCAGTTTTCATATAGCTCAAAACTTGTGTATTTAAAAGCATTCTTAGATGAAGCAAACTATATGCATTAGTTAGTAGAATAAGTTAGAATGATGTTTGCTCACTTCTACTCAATGGGAAGGCTTCAAGAGCGTTTTGTTCTATCCATAATAGAAATGAAATGCATGCAGATAACAACCATGAAAAAACTTAGTGCTAATGTACATTATTTCAGCATAATAAGTAACCATAGAAATAAATACATTGCCAACTTGTTCAATTTGATAGCAAAAGCAAATAGCTGAAAATAGGTCAACATTACCAATGAATTCAACAACCTCATTGAAAGGTAAAGTTTGTTCTTCTTTAAGGCAGTGATAAGTGAAAGAATTCTTATATAGATTTTGGCACTTGGGCATTGTTTCTAATTACCAATGAAGACAACATTATTTGAGAGAGAATTAATATGCTCCAAGGGTGGGAGAAAGGCAATGTTGTTTTGACTTCGTAAATACAAGTTTAGAGGGCCACTTCTCACAGGCAGATAATTATAAATCAAGAAAAGTTTTATAAAATTTGGAATGAAATTTTGCAGTTGTCCATGGCATTGTTTCTAATTACTTCCAGCAAAAGGCTCAAACCCCTGAAGCTTTTCACATGTGAACTTAGTTGATAACGGCCTTATAACTATTAGTTTGACATTCAATTTTGTGAATGTGATTTCATTGCTATCATTAGTATGTGCGATATACACTTTGGCATTGGGCTAGTGGTATCATTTATCATTATCATAGACTAAAATGATGATTCACATGTCAAATTGACTTTGAATATATAGAGGTAGCAAATGCTTTACATTTGGACATTTAGCAGGTGACAAAAGAAACTAAAATAATTTATGGGAGAACATCCTAAGACAACTGTGATGTTCATTTAAATCAATATCATTATGGGAGAACATCCTTAGACAACTGTGATGTCCTGCAGGTTCAACAAATTGTTCTTCTCTTTCCTCTGTAGAAATTTGCTTAGCCTTGCCTTTTCCTTTATCTTTCTTGGCAATTTGAATCTATTGATCTATGGCCAAATGGATTTTGTGCTGACAGTATTTGTTTTTGTGTTGACTGTCTTTCCTTCGTTTTGTATTTTCAGATTCCAAATGGGTACAATGTTGCATCAGCTGTAGGAGATGACCTTTTTTTTCCAAAGGATGACCAGTCATTTGAAGGTAGCTCCAATCATCCTACTATCACCTCTAAAGTTTTAAGAGGTTTAGACAGAAGGAATGCAATTCATCTAGTTTATGCCCAAGTCACTCTGTCAAAAGCTCAAAAGATAATAGAGAGGTATCTTAAATTTGTGGAAGATTTCAAAGAATGGAAAGATAATCATACTGCTAGCATGATACAGTATGAGACCAAAATTGTAACACATCACAACGAACCTGGTTATATTTCTGAAGAAGAAATACGACATAAAATTAGAAGAGAGGTTGACATCAAAGAAGATGAACCACCAGAATGGATAGTCAAAGACTCGGGCATTCCATATCTGGTTTGAGCTTAAGGAAGATCAGAGGTGAAAGTGTAAAAACATTCCTGGATTGGCTAATGCATTTTTTGCTACTTCTATTCTGGTACAAATATTTCTAGCTCTGGCCCTAACAATAACATAGATTGCCTCACACCTCGGAAACTTGCTAATGTAATTGCCTCATGGGAAGGTTGGGCTAACATACATAAATCTATTCTCAAAGACAAAGTCACCTGGAAAGAGCTTACTTTCCGATTAATATGGGGTTTCGAAGGTATGATAAAAAACTGGTGGTATGGATTACCACAGGAGAAAACAACTAAAGTAACTCAATCTTTTGATACTATTGTTGCATTGGTTGAATTCGTAAGCCATGAGTTCTTTGGCCAAGCCCCAATGGACACTGAACATTATGCCAGTTTATTTATGTCTCAAAGAATTTATAATTTGGCCCTTTTGGATAAATTTAAGTGTGAAATGCATAAGCTTCTCTACAAGGCAGTTGACTCCTCTAACATTGCCTATCTTCACCATTATTTGGCTGTTATGCCAGGTCATATTCTTGAGCTTGTCAAAGAATACATTCTTGATCATAAGTTGCAAGTAGACAGTCAGTCATTAGCATCATTGGATGATATTATTGTTAGAACAATTCAAAGGCAATGTGTTCAAAAGAAATCTGCAAAAGCACGCAAGCATCATTAGATGTTTATAAGTAAACACTGCAATAGGTTCCCTCAAACCTACTTTTGGTCGTCCCTACAAACAGTGGTATGCTAGTTACTCCTGGAAAAAAGATAAACCTTTAAGGTACAAATACAAGAGATAGATGCCCTCTGTTGAGTATCTAGGCAAAAGAACATCTTATGTCTGGCATCAAACCAGCAAAAGGAAAGAAGGCGGGTGTTTTATTTGTAAACAAAAAGGACATTGGGCATCCAAGTGTCCCCAGAAAACCAAGACTAAATTTGGTAAGAAGGTTGCAGCAGTCTTTTCTGCAACATTGGATCCAACATAATGGGATCTTCTTTCTCATTCTCCTTTAGACTTTGATCCTGAATTCAATTTTCCTTTGATTTATTCTTCTGAATATACTATATACTCTCCTTCATCTTGTACTTATTCAAGTTCTCTTTCTGAAATGACACACATTCTCCTGATGAATTTCCTAACATTAATTTTTTATCTGTTAAAATGCTCCATAGTGAACCCCCAGAAGAAGCCATGTTA
Organism: Picea sitchensis; assembly: GCA_010110895.2. Classification (NCBI taxonomy): domain Eukaryota; kingdom Viridiplantae; phylum Streptophyta; class Pinopsida; order Pinales; family Pinaceae; genus Picea; species Picea sitchensis. The sequence goes on along the minus strand of SNQJ01S0010255.1, from coordinate 101,426 downwards.
GCTAGTCTTCATTCCCTTCAGCTTGAAAAATTTTGTATGTCGCTATCATTTTTGCCATCAAAGATTTCATGCTTCTTCCATCTCTCGACTCAGTGCTCAGCTTTCTAATCTGCGCTTGTGGAACATGGTGATTGATGTAGCCACTTTGTCAAAACCTGTTTCCAAAGCCCCCAAGGTTCCCACACATAGAAAGAAGAATCCCCATTCATGTTTTCCTTAGCCAATGGACACACTCTATACTCATTACCAACAATACCATCCCAACACTATTCAAGCAAGGATGCATAGGAGACAAAGGGCAGCAAAGATATTTTAGTTGTAGGAAACTATGCAACAAAAGCTGATGCTTAAGGCTGAATTAAAATAGGGTATTGCTCAGGACCAAGAGGAAATAAGAACATTACTAGAGGATCAAGAAATCTCTCCTACAATATCTGACTCGGAAGAAGAATGACTAGAAAGGACAGAGCAACAAAGAGAAGCCATTGCATTGGCACATGTTCTAGATGAAGCTCTTGAGCTTTTCCCTCGAGAACAGATAAGTAATGACTATGTTGAAAGACATTGTTAATGCATAAGAATGCTTGGATTAAAAGATAGGCTTGTCATCACTATCACTTCAATTTTTTTTTGATACAAGCTATATTAACTAGATGCACAAATAAACACGGGATCAATGATCTCATCTGCTAGGTATAATGTTATCCCTCAATATTTCTGGGAACATCATGAAACCAGATTTAGGGCTATAAATCATGAGCTGATAATATATCAAACATCGAGCTGAGAGACTTCCTATCATTCTTAATGGAAGAGCAATTCATTGTACACTACTTACATATTATTTTGGGTTGTGATGTTCTGTTAGGGCATGAATGTGTGAATCATTGGTTACCTTTTATTATAGCTCAAGACACCGTTACATTGCATGTAGGGAATGAATCTATTCAAATTCCTATGAAATTTGAATATGTTGAAAGGGTTAAGCCAGATCAATAGGATCCATCTCCAGAAATGATCCCTCAATCAATTGAACAATTGATGAAGATTAAGAAGATATGTAAGCATGCAAATCTTAATGGCCAGTCTGTTTTATAAGTAGTTATTGACAAAATAATGATGCAATGTACTGCAGAGCTTCCAAATGCTTTCTGGAGTAGAGAACAATACTTTGTGGATATACCATATAGAGAAAATTATTCAGGAACTCCTCAAAAGGCTTCTGCAAATCAAATGTCTCCCACTAAGATGGACTACTACAAGCAGGAGATTGCATAACTCCTACGGAGAAAACTCATTGAGTGTAGCAGAAGTCCATGGGATTGCTCAACGTTTATGTCGACAAGGACTCAAAACAAAAACCTGGCAAACCAAGGATGGTGATCAACTATAAGCCCTTGAATGCAATGTCAATTCCTATCAGGTAACCACTACCCTCAAAAGAAACACTCTTTACCAAAATAGTCAATTGTCATATATTCAACAAGTTTGATCTAAAGAGTGGTTTCTGGTAGATTGGAATAGTACCTACAGATAGGTATAAAACAGGGTTTGTGGTTCCTCCTGGCCAGTACAAGTGGCTTGTTCTGCCTTTTGGTTTGAGGAATGCTTCATCAGAATTTCAGAAGATGGAGGATGTTTTCATTCCTTTAGATTTTGTAATAGCATACATAGCTGACATATTAGTATGTTCTTATGATACTAACCAACATAAAAAACATCTAGAGGAGTTCTTCTCTGTTGTTTTTAGACATGGCCTTGCATTATCCGAGAACAAAATGGAGATAGGGAAAACCAAGATTGAATTTCTTGGTGTTGTTATCTATGAAGGCAAAGTAGAACTCCAAACTCGTGTCCTTTAGGCATTGGCAGAGTTTCCAGATAGAATCCTGGACAAAACTCAACTCCAGAGGTTCTTAGGTCGTTTAAACTTTAAACTACGTTAGATTCTTATATTAAAATCAGGCTGCATACGTACTCTGTCTTCGTATGCGATTAAAGTAAAAACTAGAACCATGGACCTACGAAACGACTAAAGCCATCCAGACTATTCAACAAAAAATCCATAACCTCACGACTCTTTCTCTTCCTAAGTTGGACTTGCCATTCATTCTTGAGACAGATGCCTCAAATGTCATTTGGGCAACTGTCCTACAAAAACATGTTCATAGAGAAGAAGCTTGCATGTACTCTTTCAGTTGTTTCAAAGAACTTGAATTAAAAGATCCATCATCATATAAAGAAATCCTAGCAGTCAAGAATGACATCAAATTGTTCATGTTACTTCTTAAACCTGTCCATTTCATAGTTCATAATGATCTTAAGCATATGTAGAGTATTTTGCAGAATAAAAGGCTATTGGAACAAGGCAACAATGTGTCATGCATTGGAGCGAATGGTTGCATGGGTTTGATTTCTCCATATAATACAAACCTGACAAAGATAACTGTTTGGATGATCTACTTACCAGAGAAGGATCGAAGATGGTCACCTGCAAGATGATGAGAACAGTTTATGGTTGTCCTCAGTGTCCAGTTAATTATTGTATTGACTATTTAATTAACTTAGTTAAAAGGAGTGAATGCATTCACATTATTTTACATCATGTGATTAATTCCATTAGCACTGAAGATCCCTCTAGGTATTTTAGGGATTCTCCAACATTTGTAATAAGTAGATTTGGTAGATATCATCCCAAGGAAGGACAAACATTTATCTACGGTTTTGAAGCTTGGTTGTCATATAATGACTACTGCAATCTGTATAGACTCATTCAACATGAAGGGGTCATGAGTTTTACATGTGAATGTGGCTCCATTATCCATATACATGCTCGTCATGGCTTTGCTTGTTCATGCATCAGGCATGTTCCAGAGTTCCAGAATTACAAGAGCAGGAAACATATTTCAATACTATTCTTTTGTGTAGAAAACATGCAAGGGTGGATCTCATTTGAATGTTTGTGTTGACTAGTTCAGGAGACATCAAGTCACCCATCCCATCAGTCCAAAATGAATTGTCATAGATCCATGCATTGCGATAGATTACACCATAAGTCTACAAAAATTGTTGCATATTCATATTGTGTCTGTGAATGGAATTGATAAGAAATCTTCTATAGGGGTTTCAGCTAGATACTTTACAAAATGTAGAAATGATACTTCGACATTACTTTAGAAAGATCATGATACGGTAGCAAAGGAAAACAAGCATACACATAGTATTAAGCTTGTAGTATATCTTTCACAAGTAATTGCAAATAAGCTAATGGTTATCTATAGAATGATGGATATGGGATATCTAGAAAAAGTACTTCTACTGTCTCTGGAAGATGGTGTCAATGTTCTTTCATTTTGTGAAATACATTGTGATATTAGCATAAAATGTGATTCACCAGATATTTCTATTAGTAGGTCTAAGGGATGATCCTGTAGATATTCCAGTTGATATCTAGTTTAGAATTATGATCATCCTCAATGTTGACCTTATGCGTGTCATTGAATTGGCCTTGAACAACCAACAAAAGGATGTAACATGTGGGGAGTTTATTGGCAGCAAGGTTCTAGAAGCAGGGTTCTAGAAGTATGCCATCAATAGGGTGATTTATTATGAGATTATTGAAAGTTTTTTTGTGATGAAATAAGCATTGCTTGAGGCCTATTCCCAGTGGCAACAGTACACACTCCCAGAGCTATTATTTCACATTTTTTACTCATGGCAGGGTACAACCTTCAAGGAGAAGTTGATTGTTTTTATCACAAAAACAAGGGTAATACTTCGAGATAATGAAACCATAGAGAGGGTGAAATATTCAAGCATGCTTTATGTTGTAATGGGCAGTAGAAGGGGCACCACCCTTTAGGTTATTTTTGGATTTGATTTATGTAATAGAAAGATCCCACTCAAAGGGATCTGATAACTGGCATCCAACACAATTCACTAGTGGTTAGTGGTGCACTTTACTAGGATTTCAATAGTCCTTCAAATTCATCATCACTACTATCTAGTATGATACCATTTTTTGTTGACATGGAGTTTTCCACCCTGTTTGTCCACTTCCAGTGTCATAAGGCATCCTAACAATGAGATCCTTGACAAACACAACCCCTGATGCATGAAACGTTGTCTAGAAAATGGGCAAATTATATTTATTTTTCCAAATATGTAAAGTGAGTATATTACAGTGTAATGAATACATTTTCCTATTATTATATATGGTTTTATACTTTATCAAAAATTCACCAAGACTTTATAAGGTTTTATAATTCAATGAAAGATTCGCCAAGGTTTTACAAGATTTTATAATTCAGTGAAAGATTCACCAAGATTTTACAAGATTATATAATTGACTAAAAGATTCGCTAAAAATATATATATACATATTATATTGTTGATAAAATAACCTTCAATTTTTTCTATGTATCATGGGGATTCACCCATTTATTATATATATAAATTTGGGGAGGGGCGGGTTCTTAAAATCACCCTTTCTCTTGAGGGGAATCAGGTATGGCAATTAAACTAGATATGGCAAATGCATTTGATAGAGTAGAGCACGACTTCCTGTATAAAGTGATGCAAAAGTTTGGGTTTAACCAAGAGTTTATATCCTGGACGGGATCTTGTATTACTAATCCTTTGATCGCTCGTCTTCTAAATGGAAGACTAGCCCCCTTCTTTAGATCCTCCAGAGGCTTAAAGGAGGGATGCCCTCTCTCCCCCTTTATTTATGTGATTATGGCAGAATCTCTCAACCGAAGACTAGAATGGGAATGCGCCAATGGAACAATCCCAGGAATCAAAATAGCCCAAGGAGTAAATCGAATCATTCACTCTCAATTCATTGATGACATGATCCTCTTGAGTGTCGCTTCGAAAATCATGGCAAGAAGAATCAAGTAGGTATTGGATTCCTTCCTCTCAGCCTCAGGAGGGCTTCTAAACAAGAACAAAAGTCAAATTTATGTGTGGAATGTTTCATCTCTAAGTAGATCAGGTATTGCACAAATCTTGGGCTTTCCTATTTCAAACGAGTGGATAATTGTTACACATTATTTTCGTCATCCCTATGATCATTACTTATGTAAACCTATCTATTGCCTTCAGATGGGTCAGTGGCCTGAGTTCCTGAAGAGAGAAGGGAGAATAACTTTTCCTGAGAAAAGAAGTTGCATTTTCCTTTGTAAAAACCCTGTAAAAAAGGAAGTTCGCAGGTTACTATATAGGCAGGGTGCGAGAATGCCTGATTCTCGCAGGTTGCACCATAGCTAGGGTGCGAGATGTTCGCAGGTTGCTCTATAGGCAGGGTGCGAGAATGCTTACACGTGGGAAAAACGAGCATTTTCTCGAATCTTCTAGAAGGAGAAACTTCCGTGGTGAGGTGGCATCCGAATGGTTTGGATCTTACTCGCTTTCATGATTTAGTGGGATCATCCTAACCTCCTCAACTTATCCTCTTCAACTTATAAAAGGAGAGGAGCTCTCATGGAGAAAGTTAGCTTTTTGGGCTTTTGAGCTTGGAGCTTTGGTTGGCTTGGAATTATTAGCTTGATTGGAGTGGCTTTGAGATTTGCTTTGTCAAGATAGATTGTGAGTAGCTATCAGATCCATGGTCTCAGAATCCTTGAAGCAAGAAGTGTGTGGGGAATGAAGGACAGTTGGAAGGGACCTTACGACATCAAGGCCATGGTTGTAATCTCTCTTTCACATTTAATATGATACAGCAATATGATTCTTTCCTATAAAGCTTGTTGTGTTTTATTGTATGATTCCTTGATCACATACATAGGTTTATATTGAGTTTATGCTATTACTATCACTTTGGTTGGTTGTGTTCTTTTGCAAGTTCATCATTGTATGAGCGTTGG